>JARHVA010005433.1:545000-710000 GCA_037957365.1 Torreya grandis
CCCATATATATTAGTATAAAATTAAGATAGTTTAATCTTGTTCCCACACGTGTCATTTTACTAGTCATGTTTGAGTCATTTTTTATGATTCATATATCATATACACATCTAGGATGTCATTTTCAAGACTCCTAGGTCTCTTTTCTCCTATTACTCCTTCTACCATAATCTTTCATCATTTAATCCTCATCTAATTTTTAGGAGTGAGTCAGGGTATAGACATTGGAACCATTAGTTATGGTTCATGTCCTATCATCCCCATCATATATTTTACATGCATTGGCTTGTAGGAAAGTAATGATAATGGTGTTTCTGGGTGGTCCTATCTAAAATTTCAAAAAATCCATGTGGAATAGTGTGGTTCTACCCACCTTGTATAGTGCCATGTCACCCCAATTAGGCCGTAAGATTAAACTCTTAATTTCCATGACAAAAATATATCCATGGTATTCTAAAATAGTGTCCTTACTATTGTATCCCTATGGATGGTATCGATCTAAGATAACATTTTACATGTCAATATGAAGGCACCTATGCCTAACATCTCACTTGATCAAGATAAGTTTTGACCTAGGGAAAAAGCTTAAATTAAGAGTTGTTAATAAAAGGAAGTTCAAGGATATAATTAGGGAGTATATTCAAGGAATTGAAAAAAAAATAAAACCTAGATCTAAGAGGTAAAAGAGGTAAAGTAAATATATTGAAATTTCCATTAGGTGGTAACCAAGGCATATCTAATCTAAGGTTTTTAACGAAGAGGTATCTAACTATGGATATATTCTAATTCAAAAATAAAATATATAATTTAAACATGAAGAATAAAAAAACACAGTACTTTAGTATATTTAAATAAACCAAACAAAATAAAGATATTAGAGACAAGGACACTTTCCTTATGTTGACTTGTTAGTTTATCAATGATAGATCCTTCCTACTTGGGTGTTATGATGGACATCATGCCCCATCCCCCTAGGTAGCTACTCAAATTTTCTTCTATATACATTTATTACTTTTATTATGACACCATTATGTGATGCTAGTTTAAAACATACATCTTACATTACTTATGATCAAATTCATTTACATTCTAATGTTATGTTTGTACATTGTATTGGAATATCATGCAATGCTCTGGTTACCACATTTTATAAAGATACTTCCTTAGAGGGAAATTATTACACAAATTTAACAACTAGCCTCATAATAGGTTGCATTTATATGGGTTTGTCATGGATATCATACTCCTAATTTAATTCTGATAGATATATTCTAGCACATAGGCTTAGTTTAAAAAATTAGACTTAGGGCAGACAAGAAAAACTAGACCTAGACAAAAATTTAGATCACCCAAATTTTAGACTAAGCAAACATTAACACCCATATTATGACACTATAACCATAGGGAACCACTATACACTATAGGTCACTACTATTTAGTATCCCTAGCTTTAGGGTAGTCTGAATAATTTAAACTAGTACACCTAGTAAAATATAAATTTGCACATATACAATCACGAGTTTGATAGTTATGTTTAGATTTAGCTTAGATGCACTGATTTTAGCTCAAATTCATACCATTTGATCAAATTTTGGGGCATCATGCATTTAATGATCGCTCCTACATTTAGTTTAGATACACAAATTTAGTTATTACATACTCAATTTAGATTCAATATACTTAGATACTAGATTGGGGGCATGTGCATGGCACATAGTTTCCATATACTAATCTACACACATGTTGATCATATGGAATAGAAAACTCCATGTCATTCTCTATGATGTACACACTTTATATCACATTATAATTTATCACCAGATTCATGTCTTACTCTAGTTATAGTGGTTGGCATTCCTTTATGGCCTAGAGCCACCTAATATACCCGAGTGGTCATAAATCTAACATACCCAATTAGATTTACTCAAATAATTCCATCACTTTATGTAGTTCAGTTATAGATGTATCTACTCAAAACAAGTGGGTAGTGATGGAGTTATGGCCTACTTGAGTTCTTAAACCACCCACATGAGAGGGTTGGACATACTTATAGTCTTATCCAAGCTTTTCATATATTAGAATCTACCAAGTATTAGTGGGTAATTATGGATTCAAAATTAGATTGAGTTCTTGAGTCACCCATATGAGGATTTAGCAAGACATATACTCAGTCCAATCTATTTAATGATATGATCACTATGTGCACTCACACACACAAGTTGTCACTGGGTTTATACAATTGTTTACATACCCAATGATGTGTATTTATTACCTTCCTCTCTCTTTACTCAAATTTACTCAATTAATTTATTTCAACATAGTCTTTTGATTTTGATCATTTCTTAAGTAAGGACTACATTCTTCTTGGTTTCACTATAGGACCTTGTTTTGGATCATGTTTCACATATATAGACCAAAATTCACATACTTAGACTTAACTACATGAGATTCATTTCCAATGTAAGTCTAGATATGCTTCTTTTTTAATTTATACTATTCATTTCACTTTCCTAAATTACTATCATAAAATGGGGGAAATATAATCAACTAAAAGTGGTAATTGGATACTAAGAGTGTCACTTGCATTAACCTATTCTTAGCTAAGTCCTAAACCTATCCTAGAGTATTAGACACACTTTTCACGTCGTTGAGTACACCAAAGTCACCTATAATTAGCCAAAACATAATCCCAAGAGGGTCTTCTTATATCCCAACCCAACTTTCTTAGTAGTCTACCAAGTGGAAATTAACACCACATTTAGGACACTACAATCACATGGTCCTGTTGTCCCTAGCTAGGTGTTACTATCCTTATCCCTAAATATTCTAAATGGATACTTTTTCAAATGTGTTCCCCTTTTAAGTTTGACCTAAGCATTTTTTCTCAATATAAGATATGCATATTTATAAATACAAGTTTATTTGACCTTTATTCACTAAATGGAAAATAGATACAAAAACACACTTAAACCAAAGAAAAGTTGAGCAAAACTAAGGTATTTTATCCCTATCCTACCCTACTTATTCATTCTACCATGTACAATATCCCTAGGCTTAGTTTTTAAAGATTTCAAATCTCAAGCACATTCAATGCATCTAAGTCCATTCTCATTCTAGTATTCATTTACACTTGCATCAAGCACTAGGTGGGAGAACTACATCGAGCTTGATCCCTCTTTAGATTATTAGTATGTAGGAAATTCTCTTCATAGTTTGATGTTGAAGATGTCCAACCTATATTACTAATAAAAACACAATTATTGATCATTCTATAATTATAAGGAATATTAGGGTTTGCATGCAAGATCAAGTTTTCTAGGCACAACACAAAGTTCTAAGTTTTATAAGCATAGGAATAAGACCTAAAAAAATAGGTCCATGTACTCCCATAAAATATAAATAGTATCACAAATGGTAAAATATTTCAACTTTGAGGACACTTTAGTAACATGGAACCACTATCCATATGGGGCACTATTATCCAGTGAGCAAAAAAATTCTAAAATCCTATTGATGACACTCAAAACTATCCAAAACTTAGTTTTTAGAACTCAAATCATCTGCAATAGTTTCTTTCCAGATAAGTTTAAAATTATACCTATTTATTTATATTTTTCAAAATTAAAATAATTTCAAAATCCATAAAAAAATAGTGCTTAATTATTGTAATTTATTTGATTGATTTAGACATCTCATGCCTTTAATCTAAACATAGATTTTACATAGTAAAACCCTAAAAATTTAAATTAGAGATGGTGTATGAGTGAAGTTAATGGTCAAGATAAATGTATGTGTTATAGTTAATTAGTTATGATGATATATTTATATGAGTATTTTTAAGTATGATTGAAATTTTGAGGTATATAATTAGGAATAACAATGTGCTAACATGATTATGTGCAAAAGGTATTACCTATTTTGGTCACATGGGAGTAAAGGTCGAGAGCATTGACATGGATTTTTAGATTGAGAGAGTATGAGTTCAAGGTACTAGAGGCATCTTTATTATCATACATTATTTCAATGTTATAGATTCAAGAAGACAAGGTGTTATTAATGGCATTGACAAAGAGATGACATAATGAGACCATTATATTTCACCTTTTGATAGGTGAGATGACTTTTATGTTAGAGGATGTATGTAGGATCCTTAAATTATTGATATAGAGGAGATAAGTTTATTGGGATAAGGTTTCACAATAAGTTACTTTATAAATGATATTTGGAGAGCAGATAATCTTGATTATCATAAGAGGGGTCAATATAGACTATTGTATGAATTTAAAGATAGATGCTTTGACTATGATGATTATGGTTATTGTCAGTATAATTATGCTATTTGAAAAGTGTAGGATGATATGCCCTATTAAACCCTTGGATTTGATTGGTGATATGATGGAGATAAGTGAGATATTTGCATGGGGATCATGTTCGTTAGTGCATTTGTATAGATATTTTGACCATGTAGTATATGCATACGGGAGAGAGATTGGATGTTGAAAATTAATATGACTATGTCCATGGGAGCACATCATAGTATTATATGATATTTATGGATTATATATCACCTCAGTATTTTACAGTTTGAAAAATTAGACCTTGGTTTTTATTCTTAGTGTTGGACCTTTCCCACTCCCTCAAGTCTTTTATCTACTTTATATTATTCCCCTTGGCCTATATCTCTTATTCTAACAAGTATTATATTGATGACCTAGGTATTATATCCTACACAAAATTATTAAAATGTAATTTTATTCCATCTCTATAATTTCTTAAGATGTACCTACTTTCTTACTCTCTATAAACTAATGTCTAAGATAGACACTAGCATCAACATTAGTGTCTTGATTTGATGCAAGTTTCTAGTACCCTGAAGCAATTCAATTTATCAAATGAAATGTATCCTAATCATTAACCTATGTGATTTAATGTGAATTATTAATCCAAAGGGATTAATATAAATAAAATATCAACCCTCATTCATTTCTCACCTATCATTACCTAAAAGCATAGGAACAATACCAAGTATTCTTACCAAAGAGCATTTAAATTGAAAAAAGCTTTTGTATTTCCATATTAGTCATAGGTAG
Organism: Torreya grandis; assembly: GCA_037957365.1. Lineage (NCBI taxonomy): Eukaryota > Viridiplantae > Streptophyta > Pinopsida > Cupressales > Taxaceae > Torreya > Torreya grandis. Next base: position 550,089 of record JARHVA010005433.1, read on the forward strand.
AACACATATATGGTTCTAAAGTATGAAAAGAGTGTCCAAAGACCATGATTTTTTAATTCATAATATAGGTCCCTATTGTACTTACTTTTACACATATTTCATGATTACCACACAAGCCAACACATAGGGGAGAACTACATCGATATAAGGCCCTATTTATAGTATTAGATATGTAGGTAGAACTCACTAATAGAAAGGTGCTTTGGGTCAAATAGACACCATGTGCCCACTAATACATTTTCACCTAAGGTCAACATGAATACAAAGAACTAGCATTTTATAAATTCATGAAAAGTGATAGTACATGACGTAGATCTAAATACACTAGAGTGAAGGAGAAGACAAACCTAAAAGCATATAGGTGGTCACATCCTTCTCTAATAGGTAATTCACATAAGACATATCAAAACTAGATAGTAGCATCAACATAATTTTCCCAAGCTTACATTGTTCTCAGGACCATATGCTAAAAAGGATCTATTATATTTTATGACATGTTAGATATATACATAGTCAGTATGCATGAGAGTCTGAGTTAGAAATTATTTTTCATTTGGGATATATTTTGTGGATATAATTTATTTTAAATAATAAAGTCTATATCAAGGTCAAAATTATTAAAGTTTCCTTTCATGATCTATTGCAACCATGTACCTAATATAGAGATAGTAAAATGGGTACATATAGAAGCTATGAAGGAGGAGAAGAGGTTAGACATTGAATAGTTGATTCTTGATCATGAGTGAGAAAGAATGGATCAATAATATGTAATGGATTGATTTTTGTGTCATTATAAATGTTTTATGATTAAGTTATCCAACTAGTTTTTAATTACATCTATATACTTTTGTATTATTAATGACTCTGAAATAATAGATATACAAGTTTTCAATGCATATGGTTAGTTGATTTGTATGAGTAAATGGTGAATCTATCTTGTTATATGAAGGTAAAACATGTGAAAATCACACCCTCTCTAGTGTTTATGGAAAAGATAGCTATTCCTCAAATCTTTAGGATATTTTAATTCTTCTAATATAGAGACATCATCTCTCCTATAATTGTCCTCATAATTAGAAAGTTCTGGGAAACCACCTTTGTTAATAAAGAAATGGTGATCACGTTGTTAAAGAAAGGATATGCTCTAGTGGTTACCAAGTCAGAGGGATTTGGAAGAATGGTGGGATCAAAATATATCTGAGTTCACATAGAAAGAGGTAAGAAGGATAGGGTGCATTGAAAAGGAATTTAAAGAGCATAATCTATATGGTGATGTACATGAAATATTCTAGTGTGAATTCCCAACCCTTCTTGATATGTCATTAGTAAGGTTATAAAATTTATGTTTCCAAACTAGATCCATAGTTGAAATTTAGTGGACTAATGATCTAATTAAAATATTAAAGAACCTGGAGGTTGTTTGGACCTGTGCGATCGATCACTAGATATAAACCACTATAGAAGGATATATAACAAATTTTTTAGTCCAAGGTTATATTTATTTTGAAGTCACAGAAGACTTATTTTATGGGGAACTAGAATAAAGTTTCTATATTGAATTCAAATTCTTATTAAGATGTTGGTTATTAAAAAATCTATAGTGCCCTACCCATTATTGATGGAGTAGTATTTTGGGTGCTATGGGGGTGTGTGTGGTCAGATGTGATATGGTGTAGAGTTGATCAGGAAAGTTCACAAGTAACAACTAGATGAGGAGGCTAGATGAAAATAACCAAAATAAGCTTATAGATATAGAATGAGAATTATGATAGCAATGTTGGAAATATTGTCATTGATGTCAAAAGTCTAGCATTGGTGATAAAGGCCCCATTGCATTCAATGGTGTTTTTAATATTCATATCTTGGATAATGTGTGTTAATATTTATTAAATATTAATTAATATATTTTTGGTTTCATATAAGTCAAAAGAGGGACCATAGAGAAATGAAAGAGTCATGAGGTAAAGACAAAAGAAGAATAGGACACATTTTCTCATGAAGAATCATCTTGAGGAATTCCAAGAGTCACCATGTGAAGACAAAATAAGGTATGGTGCATTTTTCCATGAAGCGACACTTTGAGGAATAAAAAAAGTCATCAAGATAAAAACAAAAGAGGAAAAGATGCATTTGCTTATGATGGGTCACCATGTAGCTTTTCAAATGCAAGGATACGAAGGGTCATGAAAGTTTGGTGCCATTTTCCATGATGATTGAAGGGTCAAAAAGGGTGAATGCCAAAGGTCATTTGGAAAGCTATAAATAAAGGCTTGAGAAGATATTTTTAATATGAAATAAAGTGCATGGTAATGTAATTGTTTTAAATAAGAAAAGAGGAGAGAAAAGCAGGAGATATTATAGAGTTCTATCATTTGTTGAGTAAGTAACATTGAGAGATAGTTGTGTTTTATATACAAGAGGGGTTGGTGCTCATACAAGTTGGTGCTTGTAAACTTTTTATTTTGAGTTGGTGCTCATTCATATACTTGAGATTGTTCTATATAGTTTTTCCCACTTTGGGTTTCTATGTAAAAATTTACTCTCTCTCTCTCTCTCTCTCTCTCTCTCTCTCTCTCTCTCTCTCTCTCTCTCTCTCTCTCTCTCTCTCTCTCTCTCTCTCTCTCGCTCTCTCTCTCTCTCTCTCTCTCTCTCTCTCTCTCTCATGTGGTGCATGTTATTATTTTAGTATTATTACATATCTTGAATGTGTAAATAAGTGGTTAAAGAAAAGAAATTAGATTAAGTAAAAGAAAGTAAAATATATATAATTTATTGATTCACTCCCCCCTCTTAGTATATTTCATGCTTAACAATTGGTATCAAAGTAGGTTCATTTTGAAAATGTTTATAGCTTGAAAGAAGATCAGGGAAAACACGATGGCTAGATCACAAGAAGGTTTTTCTACAAATAAGGCACCTTTGTTTGATGGGACAAATTATTATTTTGAGCATAAGGATGAGGACTTATTTGATGGCTCTTGGATTTTACATTTGGAAAGTAGTGGTGGAGGAATATGAAGAGCCATAGACACTTGTAAATAATTTGATGGAAAAGAATTCTAGTGAGAATAATGATAAAGATTGAAATTTTATTTTATGTGGTTTATGTGAATCAAAATTTGTTAAATTTTTGAAATGTAAATCTACTCATGAAACTTGGGTAAAGCTTGAGAATATTTACAAAAGTGATGGAAAGGTTCAGCAAGCTAAGCTTCAGACTTTTAGAAGATAGTTTGAGAGTTTGAAGATGGAAGAGGAAGAGAATATAGTAAGTTACCTTTTGCAAGTTGATCAAATAGATAATTATATTCAAGGTCTTGGAGAATAGCTAGAAGAATCAATCATTATATAAAAAGTTTTGACATCTCTACCATTGAGATATGATGTAAAAAATTTGGCAATTGAAGAGATAAAAAATTTATCCAAGCTAAAGATGTATGAGCTACATGATATTCTTATGGCATATGAGATGTGGATTAAATAATATAAACCCTCAGAGAAAGATGATGATTTCAAGACATCAAAGAAAGAGAAGGCTAAGATTCAAGAATCAAGTGATAGTTCTAGCATTGATTAAGATGAAAATGAATCTCTATTCATTCACAATCTAAAAAAGGGAACATGTAAATATCAAGGAAAATTATATTTTAAATGTTTTAATTGTGGAAAGATTGGACATTTTGTAGCTAAGTGCCTATATAAGGGTAATAGTGAAAATGAAGAAGGAAAGTCTACATACAAGAATAATTTCAAAGGAAAATTCAAAAATGGATTCAAGAAGAAGAGTTTATATTCTAAAGATCCTAGCTTAGTTCAAGATAGTGGATTCAGTGATTCAAAAGAAGAAGAGATTCTATTCATGGCCATACATGAAGATGCCTCTATAAGCAAAAGTACGTATGATCAAGAAGAAGAATAAGATGAAGCCAAAGTGAATATAGAAGGAAAAGTCATTTGTGCCCTAGAAGAGTTAAAACCTCTTAAGAAGAAGAATTAAAGATTGAAGCTCCAGATTGATAAAAATAAAAAGGAATCAAAGGAAATAATTAAAGATCTATAAACACACTTTGAAGAAGCCAAGAAGAATGAAAAATATATAATGACATAATTGTAAAATGTAAGTTAAGAATTTGAAAGGTATGTTATTGAAATTGCTTCTTTAAAAGTAGATCTTGAGAAAACAAATAAAGTAATCAATGATAGAGTAACCAATAATTCAAAATTTGAGAACAACACTAATATGTTGAATAAGATATTAGAAAGTCAAAGATTAATTTCAAATAAAATAGGTATCAGATTTGAAAAAGAGAAAGGAGAGGCCACTATTTTCATAGATAAGGTTAACATAGAAAAAGAAAAGAGCTATGTTGAAGATCTTACAAAAGAGGAAATCAAAAAGGAAAAAGTTTAGAATATAGAGGACATCTAAAACAAAGAAGGCTAAAAGGAATAGAGCTAAAAAAGGCAATTAGGTTAGATATACACAAATAGGTCCTATTTTTATGGTTACTATTTTCATTGTAATAAGAATGGTCATAAGAAAATAAAATGTCAAAAAAGGGCTAACAATATCAAAAATAAGAAAGAAACTCATGTAGAGTCAAGCAGAAGCCACAACTCTTTTGCTCCTCTATCAAGTTTTAATGAAGAGAATATAATATGTTACAAGTGAAATAACTTTAGACACATATTTTAGTATTGTAGAAGCATGTTTGAGTTAGTCAAGAAGGGCTAGAGTTTCAAGGCTCCATTCATCAAGAAGAAAGTTTAGATAGGTTCATGGTAGAAGAAATAACCTAAAAAATTTATGTTGGTACAGACAACTTTGCATGCATGAAATGAAGAAAATACATGGTTCATTGATATTAGATGTTCAAGGTACATGACAAGATACAAAAGGAAGTTCATAACCTTAAATAATATCAATGGTGGCATAATGAAATTTGGAGATAATACTACTACTAGAATTTCTAGAAAAGGTACACTGAGTTTGGATAATGATAGAACTAAAATTAAAAATGTTTTGTATGTATAAGGTCTTAAGCATAATATTTTGAATGTAAGTCAAATGTGTGATCAGTTGAACACATTAAAGTTTTATGTATAAGGTTGTGAAATTAGGAAAACATATTCAGATGTGTTGGTTCTAGATGTTCAGAGAATAGACAATAATGTGTAGATGTTATCAGACATCAAAGGTTAAAGATGTTATTTGAGTCAGATTGAAAAAATTTAGCCATGGCATAGGAGAATGGGACACATAAATTTTGAAAATATTGTCAACATCAACAATAATCAAGCAGTCAAAAATCTTCCAAATATTACAGAGCCATTCAACATGCGTTGTGAACCTTGTTAGCATGGGAAACAAGCTAGAAGGTTGTTCAAAATAAAAGATTACTCAACCACTCAAATGTTAGAGATTATTCACATTAATTTTTGTAGACATATGAGAACTCAAAGTACTCAAGGTGAGAAATATTTCATGTTACTTATTGATGATTTTTTACATGACTTGGGTAATGTTTTTAAAGAAAAAATCAAAAGCTTTCAGATATTTCAAAGCATTCAAAGTATTAGTTGAGAATGAAAATGGTTTGAAGATTAAGTGTTTGAGATCAAATAGAGGAGGATAATTCATGTCAAATTAGTTTATTGAGTTTTGTGAAGACCATGGAATTAAGAGACATTATTCAGCAGCCAAAACTCCATAGCAAAATGGAGTAATTAAATAGAGAAACATAATAGTTTAGGAGATGGCAAGGATAATGCTAAATGAATCCAAGATACTAGATAAATATTGGAGAGAATTAGTACTACAATAGTGCATATTTATAATAGATCATTATTAAGATTCAATAGTGACAAGACTCCTTATGAACTATAGAAAGACAAATTAGCAATAGTTGATTATTTTAGAGTTTTTGACAACAGATGCTTCATAAAGAGAACTAATGAAAAACTAGGTAATTTTGAATCTAAAGTAGATGAAGGTATATTTCTTGGTTATTATTTTAAAATTAAAGATTATAAATGTTATAAAAAAAAAACCAAGAAAATAATTGAAAGTGTAAGTGTCAATATAGAAGAAGATGGAGCACAAAGAATCAGTGATCTAATAGACATTCCTAAAATCAATAAAGAGGAATATTTTGAAGAATCAGATGAATATGAGGAGAAAAGGGACACCAAAACCCCATCCAAATATGTCTAGATAAATCATAATGAAAGTGACATCATCAAGGAAATATGAAGGAATTCATGCCAGAAGAATGATGGTAAGTGAATCAGAGCAAGTTAATTTCTCTTTATTATCCAAAATTTAGCCTATAACTTTTTTAGAAGCTAGACATGATATGCATTAGGTTAAGGAAATGGATGAAGAATTAAATCAGATAGAAAAAAAAGATACTTGGGAATTAGTGCCTAGACCAAAAAATCATAATTTGATAGGAACAAAATGTGTTTATATAAAAAAGTTGAATGAAATTGGAGAAGTGACTAAGAATAAAGCAAGATTAGTATGTAAAAGATATGTTTAGATTGAGGGAATAGATTTTGAAGAAAATTTTGCACCAATGGTAAGGCTAGAGGCTATTAGAATATTTCTTGCATTTGTAGTGTTTAAAAATTTCAAGGTGTTTCAGATGGATGTCAAATATACCTTCTTAAATGGGAATCTATAAGAAGAGGTCTACATTGAGCATTTTGAGGGATTTATTCTCTCAAATATTAGTAGCCATGTATGCAAATTGAAGAAAGCACTATATAGATTGAAATAAGCTCCCAGAGCTTGGTATGCAAGACTTGATAAGTACCTACAAGATCAAGGTTTTAAGAGAAGATTTGTTGACAATAATCTCTACATCAAAATAGAAGGTGAGTATCAATTGATTATTGTGGTATATGTTGATGACATCATTTTTGGAGGAAACATTGAAAATATAACAAAAGAATTTTATTAAAATATGTAAAAAGAATTTAAGATTTCAATGATTGGAGAATTGTCATTTTTCTTAAGGTGACAAATATTTTAGTTAGATAAATGAATTTTCATATCTAAAATTAAATACGTCAAAGAAATGTTGAAAAAATTTGGTTTTGAGGATTGTACATCAACTGGCATACCAATGAGTATAGGAAATAAGGTTAACAAGGATGAAGATTCATCTATAGTAAATCAATCTTTGTATAGATTTATGATTGGTATTCTCTTATATTTGATAACATCAAGGCCAAACATCATACATGCATTAGGTATGGTTGCAATATATTAGTTAGCTCCGAAAGATAGTCATGTTCAGTTGGTGAAGAGAATATTTAGATATATCAAGGGGACATTAGATTATGGATTGTGGTATCCCATATGTAGAGATTTCACTTTGGTTTCTTATACAAATTCAGATTGGGTAGGTTGCTTGGATGACAAAAAGAGTACAAGTGGAGGAGATTTATTCCTTAATGATAGCTTAGTATCATGGCTAAGCAAAAAGTAGAATTTAGTATCACTTTCTATAGCTGAGGCAAAATATATTGTAGTGGTATTGTGTTTTACTCAAGTGGTTTGGATGAAGCAAACTTTGGAAGATATTAAGGTAAAATATGATGAACCTATTTATATTTGTTATGACAACACAAGTGTTATTAATATTTATAAAAATTTAGTGATTCATTCAAGAACAAAACATATTCCCATTAGATATCACTTCTTGAGAGAGCAGGTTGTAGATAAACAGGTTAAGATGGAATATATCAGTACTATGGAGTAGATTGTAGATATTTTTACAAAGGCACTACCAAAAGACATATTTGAGTATCTATGAGAGAATTTTGGAGTAATCTATTTTACTTCTTTCCATTGAGGATCAACATTAGTTGAGGGGGAGCTAAGTGTTAGCTCTAGGATAGGCCCTTTACCATTAATGTCAAAAGGGGATAAGAATAGAAATAGGTATAGGTACAAGTGGAAAAATATGTACATGGAATAGATAAAGGTTGCTACAATAAGGGGGAGTTATTATATGTTTTTTATATGGTAGTATGTGTAGGTTGACATGTGCAGTACATGTTTAAGGATGTGGCCCTTTTAGTTTGAGGTTGTCATCAATGATAAAGGGGGAGATTGTTGGAAATATGGTCATTGATTTCAAAATTCTAACATTTGTGATAAAGGCCCCATTGCATTTAATGGTGTTGTTAATATTAATATCTTGGCTAATGTGTGTTAATATTTATTTAATATTGAATAATATATTTTTGTTTGCATATAAGTCAAAAGAGGGCCCATGGATAAGTCAAAGAGTCACAATGTTAAGACAAAAGAAGAATGGGATGCATTTTCTCATGAAGAGTCATCTTGAGGAATTCCAAGAGTCACCATGTGAAGATAAAAGAGGATATGGTGCATTTTTCCATGAAGGGAAACTTTGAGGAATACAAAAATTCACCAAGATAAAGACAAAAGAGGAAAGGTTGCATTTACTTATGAAGGGTCACCATGTGACTTTTAAAATGCAAGGATACAAAGGGTCATGCAAGTTTGGCACCATTTTCCATGAGGATTGAAGGGTCACAAAGGGTGAATGCCAAAGGTCATTTAGAAAGCTATAAATAAAGGCTTGAGAAGCCATTTGTATTATGCATGAGAGTGCATGAATTTTTAATTATTTTATATAAGAAAAGAGGAGAGAAATTCAAGAGATATTATAGAGTTCTATCATTTATTGAGTAAGTAACATTGAGAGATAGTTCTATTTTATACACAAGAGGGGTTAATGATCCTATGAATTGGTAATCACAAATATTGTCAAGGGGTTGGTGCTTCTATGGGATGGTGCTCACAAATAGTTATTGTGTTGGTGCTCATAAAGGGTTTGGTGCTCCTACAAGTTGGTGTTTGCAAACTTTGTAATTTGAGTTGGTACTCATTCATATACTTGAGATTGTTCTCAGTGGTTTTTCCCACTTTGGGTTTCCACACAAAAATATGGTCTCTCTCTCTCTTATGTGGTACATGTTTTTTTTAGTTTTATTGCATTTATTTAATGTGTAATTAAGTGGTTAAAGAAAATAAATTAGATTAAGTAAAATATATATAATATACTGATTCACCCCCTCTTAGTATATTTCATGCTCAACAAGCAAAAAAGGGGGAATATATCATGGACTTCATGAGTGACTACAAGTAGAGGTAGAAGTAGAAGTAGAAGTAAGAGTAGAGGTTGATTAATTATAAGAGATCAAAAAGAGGAAGAACAAGTTGATGAAATGATAGTAGAGGAAAGAGTTGATGAGTGAGAAGGACCCGAGATTAGTGGGATCAATAAATAAGTAAAACCATAACTAGAGGATGTTGATAAAGGAAAGAGAATAGAGGAATGTATCTTAATACATGGTAGTAGATCATAATCACTCAAGGAAACACCTTTATTATTCATAGGAGAATTTATTAATTTTAGAGGTCTAGCTAACATAAGGTACAATACTAAATTGACTTTTTTTACAAGACAAATTCAATAAAGAGAAGTTTTACCATCATAAAACACATCTTCAAAGCCCATATTTTATAGAAATAACCCTATTTACAATCATCCTTAGAGATTTGAAAGTTAGAGAGATCAAGAGATTGAGGACTCAAGAAGGAATATTACACATCTATTAGAGTCCAATTTTGAAAGAAACACATAAGGATTCACTGAATCATAGAAGAATTATTTAACAGAGGATTTTGACCAGTTTGACTAACCCCTTGTTAATTGAATAGGTTACTGATTGGGTATCACAGATTGAATTTTTTGATGAGGAGAATAAAGCACGAACAAACACCATTATAGAGATTGATATGAATTAGAGGTGTTATCATCACCCGAGTCATCTCCATCACCTCTACACTCTTAGGAATATTTTCTATTTTTTCAATGGTTTTTATTATCAACCAACATACTAGTACTTGGGGATAGTCCCATTGGGTTCACAAGATCATCACCATAAACACCAATAGTTATTAATCCTCCTCTAGTGATAGCACCAATTCCAACACCACAAATTTCTTAGGTATCAATTCCACAAATTATGGTATCATTACCATCATCTTGAGGAGCATAGATAATGCTTCCTTTACAACCAAACCTAAGGAGTATGGTTTTATAACTAGGAACTTTTATCACACTAGATACATATGATGGAAATATAAGTCCAAAGCAATATTTGCTTATTTATGACATGAAATGGTAAGATAAAGGTATTACATATGAAAATATTAAGCAGTCTGATATTATTGATGCCTTTTCTAGAAGAGCATTAGAGTTCATGTTCTATAGAGGATCAAGGACAACAAGTTTAGATGATGTGAACAAATGATTGGTCATAGAGTTTAAGGTTAAGAAAATTATATGACAACCCATACAAGATTTCAAAAAAATCCATCAAGGTATAAGGGAAAATATTCATGATTATAATCATAAATTTTCTAATTTCATTAAGAATGTTGAGTTTAATATGGAAGATAAAGATAAGGCTACTTATTTTGTTGAAGGCTTGTGACCAAAGATCTAATTTGGAATAGCACATACTGAGTTCACTAATAAAGTAAAATCCAAAATACTTGTAGTAAGAGTAGAGCATATAGAAGACTATGGGACTCTAATTTTTTTTTTAAAAAAAAGATAGAAATCACACTTCAAGCTATATTGCAGAGGTTGGAGACTCCATAGAATACTATTGAATGATTTAAAATTGGTTTATGGTGTATTGAGTATGGCAAGGAAGGCCATAATAGGAATTAATGTGTATAAGTACATACCAAGTTATAAAACATATATTGCATAGTGGGACACTCAAATGCTTATTATCATTTATTAAAATAGTATGTAAGAAACCCCTAGAGTATGTACTATAAATTTTGCAAATCTACTAATCATGAAGATAAGGATTGTAGGGCTATACAAGAATTGAAATAATACATTACTAAAAATTTCATCATATTAGTTTCAAAACAAGCACCAATGAGATCAAAAACCACTACAAGGATAGAAACTAATCTTACTAGTGTAGCACAAGCTGGGTTAGTATGGACATAGAATTCTCAACAATTTTAACCACAAGGATAAGCTACTAGAGTTCAAGATACAAAAGCACTATAATATGCTTATCAATCTACCTAAAATATTTTGATTCCTTAGTCAAAACAAGTTGTCTAGAATCCTCTGATAAATCAACCCCCATATGGTGGTTATGATAATCACCAGTACTAGTAGGGGTGGAATTTACCATAGGATACCACCAACTTTGGGGCATAACAAGTAGATATCTAGGGATATCAAAGAAAAAGAGGTATATTTAGAGGTGAATACCATGGTGGTGCATGGTGAGGATGTGGTAATGGTAGTAGAGGCCCCATTTGATTCTATTTGTGTGGGTAACCTAATCATGTACATTGGAATTGCCCCATCAATCCATAATGACAAGATTTTTGTGTGTATTGTTGAGTATTAGAATAACATAATACTTATGACTACCCTATTTTAGAAACATAACATAGAGATTCAGCTATGAAAAATATAAATTGAGTTGGTTCTGATTCCAACCATAATGTATTTATGTAAGAAGTAATAATAACATAACACACATAACAAGGTTTACTTCATTTAGAAAACCAAACCAATTTAGGCGTATGAAAAGCTAAACCAAATACCTATCCTAAGCTAATCAAAGAGAAGGGACTCATGAAGGAAGCCATGAAAATTTTATATAATATTCAACAACAAAGTTTAGTTGTAGTAGATGAAGCCACACTTGATGCACATATGTATGGACTAATTATGTGAATCATGAAATAAGGAGTTGTAATAGCATTGACAGACTTGATGAAATTTCTTAATACTCTATGAAATGAGGATATATCATAGAATATCACTAATATTTCTCATAATTTGATATAATGTGTGTCAATAGGAAATAAAAGTCCCAAGAAGATGGTTTGGTATGTTAAGACAAAGAAGTCATGGGATGTTGATACTAGGGTTGATATTGAGATAACAGGGTATGAAATACCAAATGTTGTGTTTGATTTTGGAAGTAAAGTGAATATGATTCCATGATCTACCTAAGAGGTGATTGGTAGACCGAATTTTAGTTACATCCATTTAACTCTTAGTTTTGTAGACTATGGCTATGTAGAACCTATAGGGAAATTGGAAGATGTGGAGATTAAAGTCATAGAGCTAACTCTAAATGGTGTTTTCAAAGTAATAGACATGAAGATAGATGAAAAAACTACCCAACATTATTTAGGAAAAAGTGGGCATAAAATGGATAGATGAAAATCAATACAATCATGAATCAAATACATTCCCAACAAGATGACCGTATAATCATCATTACTCTTAATAGAGATGTCAAATCTTATATAGTTCCCAGGGAACCTGATTCTCCCTATGTAGCCAAAGGTAATAGATGGATACAAATTGAAAATTAGAATGTACTTAATATACAATGATATATACTGATGAATTATCATATATATTTTTTTATAGGAGACAATAATTAATGAATTATGTGGCAAGTATTCCTTAAAATCTTTAAATACTTATTTAGGAGAAGAGGATGAAGTACGGTCTCTATCTGTTCACTCACCTACACGGTCTGATATAGAAATTTTATATAAAGTTGATTATATATAATGTGACTATATAAACCTCCCCCTAAAGGTATAATTACATGGGATCAAACTTCTTATGTCAGTGGTGATTCTAATACTTATATGCTTAGTTAGGCTTGAAATGGTCATGAACTTAAACCTTTGTGCATGGTTTATACAATTCATCAGCAAATTCCTCAATATTTTTCCACTAAAGACATTAGTTATTTTATAGTGTAGTTCTAAATTCATGTACCAAAGGATAATAAAAGGGCAAGTTCCCTTAATTATGTATTGAATGGAGTCACAACTAATTGGTGGGCAACACATCATAGTGGTAGTAAAAGATGGGCAAAAATGTGTGACTTATTGATCACATGGTTTTAATTGCCTAAGGAATTGAAAAAATAATGGCCAAATATCTATGGAAGAGAATGTCCCCAAAACCATATCAATAGTGCATTTAAATATGTATGATCGAAGAGATTAATTCAAAGTATTGGCCGCATTATTTTTTTACACATTATGGGTTTGACCTACTGCTTGGTACATTAATCAAGAATGCCATAGAGAGACACAACAGTAGATTTAATTATAGAATGATTTCATTCAAACCTTTATATTTGAAAGTGGAAATCCCCTTGTGATCAATACTTTACAAAAGATGAAAACATTCCTATGTCATGGGAGAGTGGAAGATCTACATAATGACCAAGTTTCATAGCTAGAGGAAATGGAGGCGCATAAACTTATTGATGTTGTCACCATGGAAGTTAATCATAGTCAACAAGACACTCAAGATCTCATTGATGCTATAACCATGGAGACTCTATGTAAAGGAAAATATAATATGAAAATCTAGTCTTCTCATCATATTCAAGAAGAGCTTACTCATGATCCTGATTTAGTTAGTGAGGATTCTTTATAAATCATAGATTTTTTCAAACTTGATCCAAGCTATGAAATATTACCTAAACCTTTAGACAACAAAGCTAAATAAAATCATTTACAAGGAATACAATTCCTAAAACAAGAAGGTGAGTGGGTCATTATAAAATGTATTCAAAAGGATGAATGATAAATATATCAGGAACCTCTAAAAAAGCAAATTATGAATATAGGGTTTGAAACATCTCCAAATTTTGCACATATTGGAGACTATTGAGAATAATCAGACATTTATGAAGCATTTAAAATTCTCTAGGACTACACATATGTATTTACAACTACTTTTTTAGAAGTAAAATGGGTAGATCCTTCTTTAGGATACATTCATATAGAACTGAAAGAAAGTGCATGACCCATTAATAAAAGTCCTTACTGTCTCAATCCTAACATGGAGATGAAGGTTAAATTTGAATTAGATCATATGAAAAACATAGGAATAATATTTCCTATCAAAAAAGTATATTAGGTAAATCCTATGGTTGTATATCCAAAGAAAATAGGTGAGATTCATATATGTGCAGACCATTGCATCTCAAATGATGCTTGTATTAATGACCCCTTTCCAATACCATTTACTGATGAAGTGATAGAAGTTATAAATAGAAATGAGGTGTATTATTTTACTAATGGATTTAGTGGATACCACCAGATACCCATAGGAGTTGAGTATATAACTAAGACAACATTTGTTACTAAATGGAGGTCATTTGCATACAAGGTAATGCCATTTGATCTAAAGAATGCACCTAAAATTTTCTCTAGGGTAATAGTAATTATATTTAAGGATTTTATTCATGATTTTTTGGAGGTATATTTTGATGATTGGGAAGTGTTATCCTCATTTATAGAATATTTGTCAAAATTAAGACTCATGTTGGAGAGGTCTAGAGCACTCAAGATTGTGCTTAATTTAAAAAAAATGTTTGTTTTTCACACTATTTAGTGTTTTTTAGGCCATGTAGTGTGTAGCAAGAGAATTCTAGTGGATCAAGTGAATATTGCATTAATAATGAGTATACCACCACCTAATTAATTAATAGATGTGCACTCATTTTTAGGACATATGGGGTATTACCAAAAATTCATAAAATGATATGCTACTATTTTAGCTCCCATGGAGAAATTAATGCATAAAAGTGTTCATTTTATCTAGATAAAATATTGTCAAATAGATTTTATTGATATGAAATACTAGCTAGCTACTACACCAATCCTTATTTTTCCTAACTAAGTTAAACCATTTCATGTACATGTGGATCCATCTAGAACTACAGTTGGTGTAGTGTTGGCACAACCATGTGAAGGAGGCTTGGACCTTTCAATCCATTTTGTAGGTTGAAATCTACATGTGGTTGACAATAACTACACCACAACTTAAAGGGAGCATTAGCAATTGTGTTTACCCTACAAAAATATAGACATTATTTTCTTACTACCCCATTCAAATTTTTCATAGATCATCAAGCTTTAATATATCTCATCAATAAACCATTGTTGGGTAGAAGGATATCTTGTTGGTTAATTCTTTTTTAGGAGTTTCATTTTCAAATCAATGTTAAACTATGAAGGGAAAATGTTTGCCTTGATCATCCCACTAGATTTCATAATGGAGAGGATCCTATGAATATCCTAGATGAATCTCCTAATGCTCATTTGTTCAAAGTTTATATGATCCTTAAACAATTGGCTAAAATTGCATAGTTCTTGGAATAGGGGATGTTACCTACACATTATACTAAAAAATAAAATAAGAACATCCTAACCAAGGCTCTTCCTTTTAGCATTATAAATAAATTTATATTCTTATGGGGAAAGATGAGGTTATACGATGAGTCACACTAGAGCATGAGAACCCATAAGTTCTAGAAGAGGCACTTCAAGGCATTACTAGAGGACATTTTGCAAGAGAATCTACCATAGAAAAAGTATTACAAAGTTGTATTTAGTGGCCACATATTTTTGAAGATGTGTAGTGGGTTACCAAATAGTTTGATGTCTACCAATGAATGGTAAGCCCACTTAGAGGGATGAGATGCCTCTTCATCCTATATTAGCAAATCAACCATTTGAGTAATGGGGGATTGACTTTGTTGGCCCCACTAACCTATCAAGTAATAATAATAATTCTAGATACATAATAATATATGATCTATTACTTTAACAAATGGGTAGAGGCTACTGCCACACCAAGTTGTCGACCCAAAGACACTACTAAGTTTTTGTATGAAAACATTATTACTTCGTATGGGTGTCTATTATGATTGGTAAGAGATAGGGGTACACATTTTTTGAATAAAACCATTAAAATACTAATAGAAGAATTTATGATTTCACATCATAAAATCACAACATATCATCTACAAGTAGAGGCTATGAATAAATTGTTGGGTAAGCTCTTGATAAAGGTGTGTGATGTTAAGAAAGATGATTGGGAAGAACAAATTCCTATGGTACTTTAGGATTACCACACCCCTTTCAAATGTTCATCATGATTTAGTCCATTATATCTAGTTTATGGGGTGGAAGTTGTCATGCCTATGAGTTGTTAATGCAATGCATATAGGTGAACAAGAATCACTAATTTTTTTCCTAATGGATCTCAATCATATGGATGAAGATAGGCATAGATTGGTGTAGGCACAAGAAATTAATAAAAGGAGTCAAAAAGCATGGCATGACAAGATTATACACACAAAAACATTCTATTGTGACTAATTGGTTTTGTTATATGATAGTCATTTTTGTGTGTTTCTTGACAAACTCATCATTTGGTGGAAAGGTTCCTATGTTGTTCACAAACTTTTACAAAATAGGGTTGTAATATTGTGAGACCTTGAAGGTAATGTTTCACCTAGAATGTATACTTAAGGTCTACCATTGTTAGAGCCATTTCACATCCATAACGTGCAATTTTACACATTTTGAGTAGTTAGGAAAATTTCATCCATGCAATTTCTTTGAGTTTGGTTTGAATTTTCTATGTGACATGTGTTTTCATAAATTTTTTGTTAGAAATGCACAAGATCAATTCCAATTTTTTAACAATGAATATTAAGCATGGTCCAGTTGGTCAAGCACATGCTGGCTATTGATTCATTCTAGGTAGACAAGATTTTACAGGACATCATTTGCCATGATAAGTGTGGGTCATCTTTTAAGTATAGAAACTATACCTAAACAAGATCAATGGTTATGATTATTGATAATGGTTGCCAAAAATGGGAGTTATGGAAAAAGCATGTGGTAAGTAGGTATAACATCACTATAAGAGTTTTATGTCATAATCAAGATCATATATTTAATATATATAGCCAATGAAAAGACAACAAAATATCCCATCAGATATTCTTTCATAACTAGATCGGTGACACAAACAAATTGAATGCCACATCCATGGAGCTAGATTTTCTTCTCACATGTGAAATAATGAGGGTGCAACATCAATATAAATTTGAAGTTAGTTGAACAAGTAAAGGATTTTAAGATCTTAAACATTAAATGTGCAATCTTGAAGGGCCAAGTGAACCAACCAGTGTATAAATAAGTCATTTCATGACTCCATTAACCATTAAATATTACTAATTTTACTCTACAAATTACTATTTTGGGGTTTATTATCTCCTTATTTTGAGATTCCATATATATTTTTTTACTACCCCATTTTAGTAATCATGGCTACCTCCCCTAGTTCTGCTAACTTTGAGCATAATTTTAAAAAGTGACTCACTACATCAAAAGAGGATTTAAAGATAGGAGTCTCACTATAACAAACCAAGATCTTAGATACTCATGGTAGTATCATGGCATAGGATGCATGTAACCATTTATTTTCCCTGAATGGCTTGGTATTGCATCTTACTAGCTCTAACACTAAGCCTCTCAGCCCACTTTTATGGATTGGTCAAGAATCATGCAACTATTATTGGTCAGTTTTAATCATCATGTTATCTTTTTATTATAAGAGGTTACAATGTATTTCTATACCAAAGTAATAGATCAAGCATTAAGTATTCCTAATAGAGGCAAATCCCTCATGGAATATAATTCCAAAGCACCACTTGTCTCTACTAAAATCAAAGCCACTATAGTTTGATGGAATCAAGGTATTATATTAGTGACTTTCCCTGATGAACCAATGCAATTAATGGTTAAATGTATATCACAAAAGTTTTGGTAGATAATAAAATCCATGAATAAGGGCATAAAGGGTGTTTTTGACATTGCACATGGAATGATTTGTGGTGGTGGGGAGTTTAACTAGCTAGAGTTCCTACTTGTGGAGTTATAATAGAATATTACCAAATTTTTGGAAACTACCAAAAATACATTATAGTATCAATTTCTAGTATTTTTACTTATCTTTACTCAGTGGAAATCATCAATTTCACAAGTTCACCTTGACACTAATTATTGGCTAGATGTACAATTTGCCAATTTTGTTGCCTCTTTTGCCAATAATTATCAGGATCAAGCTCTTTTGTTCAAAAACTAGGAACATGAGCTTTTATAGATGGTCACTATGCATCTATAAATTCTACTAAATGTTATGAAATTCTTGGGTGAATATGATGTAGTTTAGTGCCTATTAGAGGGAACATCTATCTAGATACATGAACTCCCTCCAATGACTACTGTACCATTGGGGTTTTTCTTAAACATGGCCATTACAAAGTGAGAAGTGGCATTGCAAAAATCCTAGGCTACATAGTGGGCTACACCTTTCCAAGTTATTCCTCCTAACATAACACCTATGAGTTCATTTACTTCACCTATTAATATGCCTTAATTCAAAAAGAGTAAGCAACTAACTAATAATAGAAAATATTCCCCATCCCATTGTAAAATGAGGAGTTAGGATTTTTGGTATACTAATCCTCGTGTTTCTAAAAATCACTTTTTAGTAAAAATATACATTGTTTCATAAGTAACAATTGACCCCAGTTAGCCTTTTGTGAATCACCTTCCTTTACTTCTTGATTATTTGGTTTAGGATTGGTAACATAGGAAATTACACACATAATATGCTCAACAAGGCCTAGCAATCAAAGCTAAGACTATATAACTATGCAAGTTGATTATTGAGTATCAAACATAACTTGGTGTGATGATATAGTAGGCCAACCAAATTACCCATCAATTATTAGATTGGTGCTAGTACTTTCAATATGTTTCTACTAGTTTGTAGCTTGATTTTACTACTACACAAAATTCCTATATAAAATTCTTAAATCCCCTTATAACCCCATAATCTATGGATATTGTATTGAATACCTCAATTAGCATAAAGGATGTAGTTATTGATCAATTACAAGGGTGGTAGACTCAGATGAAGCATAATACTTTTGCTACAGTGTACATGAATTGATATATGGACCATCTTGCATTGCTTTCAAGTGATATTAATGTCAAGATTGTAACTACCACCGCTACTTCTACTTCCTATGATGATGTTGATATCCAACACTTGATGCATACTTAAGATCCCCTACATGCATTGGTTTAGGCTATCCAATAGGATTTATTAGAATGGCACACTTATAAGTAAGACTTGATCCTATTTTCATACCTCTTAGTCAGCTCTTGGTGGCTTTATAGTAAAATAAATAGGCTACTTCTTCTATGACACCATCTTCAACTATTCCTCTTCCATCCTATACTCTAGTTTAGGTGCTTTATTGGTTCCATTTTTGTTGGTCTCTTTTGATTTCTCCTTTTGATTTGGTTCACAAAGGTCAGTTAGTTTAAAATCTAAAAGGTAATCTAATTGATCTTGGGAGATTACTAAAAACCTAAAAGGGTGGTAGATTACCCTATGATTTTATTTGTTGAGGCTAGGTGATAGTCAATTTTGATCATTTCTAGTTATTTTTCTCTATGTTGTCTTAGGGTGAGATAAGTCATTAAGTTTGAGAAAGTTCTAGTGAGACCATATGCTAAAAAGGAGATATTATATTTTATGACATGTTAGCTATATGATTATTCAACATGCATGAGAATTTGATTCAACAACAATATTTCATTTTGAATAGATTATGTGGATCAGGGTTGTTTTAACTAAGAAAGTCTATATCAAGGTCAAAATTGTTAAATATTCCTTTCACAATCTATTACAACCATATAGTTTATATATATATATATATATATATATATATATATATATATATATAGTAACATGGGTACATATACAAGCTACAAAAGAGGATAAGGGGTTAGACATTGAATAGTTGATTCTCGATCATGAGTGAGAAAGAATTGATCAATGATATGTAATGGATTGATCTCTATGTGATTATAAATGTTTTATGATTAAGTTATATAACTAGTTTTAAATTAATTCTATATACTTTTGTATTATTAATGACTTTGAAGCAATAGATATAAATATTTTCTATGCATATGGTTATTTAATCTATAGGAGTAAATGGTGAATATATCTTATTAAATGAAGGTAAAACATGTGAAAAGCACACCTTCTCGAGTATTTATGAATAAAATAGTTGTTTCAAAAATCCTTAGTATCTTGTAATTCTTCTAATCTAGAGACATCATCTCTCCCATAATTGTCCTCATAATTAACAAGTTTTAGGAAACCAGGAACCTCTACTAACATACATTAATGTCTAGAGCTCCAAAAGCATTAGATCTAAAATCTAATGACTATTCTATAATATCCTTATAAACCACTTTATTTATGTGCTAAATCCATTATTGTGTTAGTGTTAGAACTAGATAAGTATATTACTTATTTATTATTTTCATGTATAAGTTAGTTGTATTTTTATATTTAGCCTATTCTCAACATAATAAATTAATTGTATGTCTATATCTAAGTTTAAAATTTAATTGGGTTGCTATAGATTTGATTATCATCATTTTTCATTATAATTTCTATATTTTTAACACTATTAACATTAATTATAATAATCCTCAATCTAATTTAGGGTTAAATATTTGGTGAATTGATATTTAAATGTTAAAACCTAGGTCAATTAGGGTTTTCTAATTTTTATATTGTTGATACCTGATTGATGTAATAATATAATCATGTTTTACATAGAAATATCTATAAATTATTTAATATTACAATACCTTATCATGGTTATTACCTATTATATCTCATGCCTAGCTAAATCTATTAAATCTATAAGAGATTAAAAACATGCATTCCTGCATGCTCCTTATTCTAATGTTTATAATGATATTTTACCTATCACAATAAAGTACTAAAGGGAATGCGTGAAACAATCATCCTTACTAGGTCATGTTACGTACCAACCTAAGGATAGTACATCTAAAACCTCACTCTTAGACTTGTTGCACAATTTAATCTATTATAAGGATATCCTTTTGGATGCATTGCATATAAATGTACTCCCTTGTAATGTTAAACCACCATATATGGACTCTATCTTAAATTATATCAAATGTACCAAACATAATATATCCTTTTAATAGGATTATTCAATGCTTCAACATATTATAAATAACTATTTTCCACTCTACATCCAAGTGTGTGTTTATAATAAAATGATAAAATAAGTTAATTAGGATAATAGTTCATGATTCAACATTTGCAACATATCCTTTCATTCTGTAATTAGCATTTTAACTTCAAACTTAGAACCATGTAACATGCGTATTAAGTAATTTGATAATATTTTGAGACAAGTATTAGGGAGAATAATATTGAATATTACAATGGATCCTTGTACATTACCCACCTTATGCAAAGTTATGCTAAATGATTTGAACTATAACATTCTCATAGGACAGCCTTGGATACATGAAATTTATGAAATTCCCTATACCTTGTATGCATTCCTAAAATTTAGTCATCATAGATTCATTTACAAATGCCCAATGGATAGTAATCCCTTCAAATATTGTGTAATGGTACAATAACCAAATAATACTACACCACAATCATATAATTTTTATTTTGGTTCTATATATTTATAAAAATATGGATACAAATGCCAAGGGCTGGGTAAAAATGAGCAATGCATAACTCAGCCTATTAATCCTAAAAATAATACAAACTAAAAAGTTTTGGTTTTTTTAGAAAAGCCTACAAGACACAAACATATATCTCATAGTATAATTTGTTTTACAAAGGCCAAAATAGAATGTATGGATATCTCCAAAACCATGCCTAAATTAGTCAACCATCATCTAATCGATGAAGATGCTTCCCAGAAACTTTTGACCCTAGATGAGTTTTCCCATGATGAATCATTACTATAATAATTAGGGGCATATAAGGATCTCCCTTCCTTATACCATAAGAATAGGTTTTATCATACCACCTTTGTTCATGATTAATTTGGTGAGATAGATGATACCAATGTCCAATATGATGCATAGAATTATATTCCTACCACACCATTCATCGTATAGAAGCCTACTTTGTTTGAGAGAGGAAGGGGCCTAAAAACCATACTTTTCATGCACTTTTACTTTTTGTATTAACAACTTAATTTCCTTTCAGAGTAATTATATAGACTAAGTTTGATAGTATGATGTCAAATTGTAAATTTTAGGAGTTAGGAGGTTACACTTAAGTTATTTTGTCATTTTTTTTTACTTGTATTGTCTTGTGTTGAAACTATTTATTTATCATACCACACCAAAAATAAGTCATGTTTTCACATCACTCCTTTTTTTGAAGAGGAATTATTCCATCTATTTGAAATCACACATTTGCCTTAGACATTTGAAAAACTTTTGTGTTTGTGTGTCACTTATGTGAAAGGGGTGTCATTATGTTTTCCATTTCATTCCAAGTATTGTGCCTTATTATATTTGAAACAAATAATTTATCATATATTTAAAACATGATAACATCATTACACTACTCACATTATTTCAAAAACTTGTTTCCTTATATCCAATTTCAATTTCAAAACCACATGTAACTTCTTGGTATATGTCTAATACCATCATGTCATTTGTTCTTATCTAAATTATTGTATATTTGAGGGACCTAGCCTTTTAAAATCAAGTTCGCAATTGGTATTGATAATTTTAGATTCAAAAATTGATTTATTTATGCCTGTGCCTTGCATAATTTTATCTTGGACATTTATCTATCATGTTTGTGTTGTGAAACATAGAATAATTCTTTTCAAGATTTTAAAGACTATTTGTGTTCCTAGATTTAGGGAAGTGGTCTATATTCCATATGGCTAAAGTCCACTGTATTTATCCAAAGGTAAATTTTATGTTTGAATCCAAATGCCTAGTTTATGTCAATTTTTTTCAAAAAAAATTAGATTAAATCTCTTGCCTTTTAGACCTAGTTTGTTTAAAAATCTATCTTTTGTGCTTTGTTCCCAAAAGACCTAGTAAAATTATTGTTTGTTTCTAGACCTAGTGTTGTTTAAAAGTCTAAATTTTTTCCCTTGTTTCCAAAATACCTAGTAATTTAACTTTTATTATGTTTCAATTCTAGCTCTTGTTTCATGTTTCTAAGAGTCCTAGTATTTTACCATTTCATTTTAGACATAGTTATTTTGATCTTAGATTTGTGCCTTATTCCCAAAGACCTAGCAACCTTTCTCATCTTCTATACATAGATTAGACTTGTTTGAAACACTTTTACCTAAGTTTGGAATTATATTTTATTCATCCACTTGACCATTTTAAGACATTTGATGTTTAAAATTTGACATTATACCAAGTTTATCATTGCCCATTTTGGAGACAACTCCATTTGTTAGAGACCATGTTTTAGACCAAGTTTGGACCATTTGTCTCTTATACCTTATTTTTAAGAGTTTCTATAAATCAAGGAATATCTTCATAAGACATTAATAATTCATTTGGATATGTCTCACTACACTTATAGTTGAGGCATGTACAATCCAAGTCACGATAACATGGTCATGAATGATGACTTTGTTTAAGACCCCTATAGCGATGATGTAGTTTGTGAGATGGATACCTATCTACCTTAAATTGATCAATATATGAAATAGATTCAATATCTATTATCTAATTATTTATTCAACACAAATCCTTATTCAAAATAAAACTAAGAACAAACTACATAATATATTAATATCATACCATTGATTATAGAACAAGTTCAACAACAATCATATTATGTTACTTTGTCATCACCATATGATCCTTATTTATTTGGTTATCACTAGATTTAAAATTAATATGGGGCTTTATTTAGATACAAGGAGGTAGGGTCCATGTTTCTATAAAAAATCTCAGATGAAATTTTGCCTAGTTTAGCTATAGTGCCTCTCAACATGCCTTATACCCAAACTATTGAACATGTGTCTACTGGAAATCCTTAAGCACTCATGTTGATGTTATATCAAGATCTAATTATGATTTAAAAAATAAATGGCCTCATGAAAGGCCAATTTATATAGATAAAATAATCATATCAAACCTATTTAAATCTAGTGTGCAATTTTAATGTTATGACCATGTCAAATACTCCACTCATAGATCTAGCTCCTTTAACAAGATTATTAATTGAATTAACATGTCAAGATACTTTGGGTATATACCAATTTTTGTAAATCACTTTATTTGGTGACATGTACAATATCCCATATATTGAATAAGTGACTACTGATTATACACAAAATAATGTGCCATACATGGTGGATAACATTCAAGTATCTTCCAATCTTGTCCAAAGTAGTTTAACTACACCAAAAAATAGTTTACAACAACAAGTGCCTTTATTTAGTACCATGAGTGGTTCATAACATCAAAGTGTCAGAAATCCTACATCCCAACCATAAAAAGTTACTTGTAATCCTCAACCAACTATTTTTTCAAGCACAAAAACATAGGGATTAAGTAATCAAGTGTTGAATAGTGATTTTAATCCATAAAAAATGATTAATTCTATTTCAACTCAACATGTGATGAGTAACCTTCCAAAATAATAGGCATATTCTATTTTACCATCATATAAAAGGCTAAACACTATGCCACCTCAATAGGGGGTAACAAATGTTCCACCTTAATAGGTAGTGACAAGTGTACCTCTACAATCATAGACCAATATGACTTTATAATTATAAACATTTTCTAATAAACAATGTATGTATATTTTTCAAGGATAGATGTTGAATAACCAACAAACATTTAGTTCAAAATAAGTCTTTGTCCAAAAAAGATGTAACACTATTTAAAAAATACTAATTAAGTAGTAACTACCTTTTACTTATCTGATAGAGATTCAATGATAGGGCCTTGGTCTACAACAAGTTCCCCTTATTTAGCCATGTTTGACTAGTTGGCATCAAGTTCATACTTAACCTTAATAGGCATAGTATTTTACTCAAATATATAAACTTCCATTGTAACCATAATTCCCTCAAAACCAAGGCTATATATTGAATCCAAACTAGAATATTACATAATAATGCATGTAGCTTCAACAACAACATCCCAATCCATGTATGCATATTCTTGTTTGATTCACTCAGGAAACTATAATTCCAAGAAAACCATGCCTCCATTATTCTTAGGTTAGGTAATCCACCTTTGACTGCCTAGCCTCTACTTGAGATAGATATTCCATCTAGTTTCTTGGCCCAAGAGCTGTAACAAATGAAGGATGTAATTACTAATATTAAACCAAGAAAACAAACCAAAAAATTCAACTTATATGAAGTTTGTTCATACAAATTCAACATTGATTACCTATATATATAATTTATTCCATGCTATAAACCATCAAAATTTGATAAATACAAGGGTAAAGGAGACACTAAGGTTCATTTGATTGAATTATTTATTACTTGCTAGCCAATGGATTATAATGACTTTTACCTTCTCCTCTAATTTCCCCAAAGTCTATCAAGATAGGCTTTGGAGTGGTTCCTCAAGTTGCCAAAGAATTTTATATCTAATTTTGATGAACTCTTAGACAAATATGTGTAGCATTTCTTCTATAATCTAGAGCATGAGATTTCATTCATAGATTTGACATTGGCTAAGAAAAAATCTAGTGAAATATTTATAAGCTATCTTAAGAGATGGAGAGTTCTTATTATTCACTTCACACAGCTTACTAGACACACAATTGGCCACTGTGTTTATTAAAAAATTTCACAATGAAATATGCTATCATCTAGAGATTTAGTGTTCACATTATTTCAAAGGGATCATTGATAAAGGTTTGATAATTGAAAATTACCTTATTAACAAAAGAGTTATCAAGCTCACCTCCTCAAATCAAAATTAGAACCAGAACTAAGGAATCTGCGAAAATCAAAACTAGAACCAAGTCTAAACCCAAGCATTGGTACTAGCCTAGGCCCATAACTATGATAAATCCAATAAATACAATTATAATTATAATGTTTTTTAAAATTGAGTAAACGAGATGCATAATGTAAAAATAGTGCAAACACCATCTACTCAACCCACATCATAAATGTAGTTTACTCCTCATCAATAGTCTATTCAACAAGTGCAACCTTTGTAGTAACTTAGACTTGCTCCATAAATGCAATAACCACTACCATTAAAAAAATCTCCTCCAAGAATAAAACCCATTCTTAAAGTCTTTAATAACCTTGGAGAACCTATATAAGTAATGTTTTTCAAGATAGTAGTAGCTAATATGATTATTTGGCCTATTTTAAAGCATTATCCTAAGGGTATTCCATATACTAACGGGTATATAGAGAATGATTTTTGTGAATACCATCATGTTCATGGATATAATCTATGTTTTTATGTGTGTATGAAACACCCCATTTAAAATATGTTGGAAAATTGGGGGATTACATTAGATAATAGATCATTTATGTCTAATCAAAACGTAGATATCTACAAAAACCTCTTCTACAACATAACAATAATAATTAATCATAAAAATAATAAAGAATAGACCAATAATAATAACATTATAAAAAATAACCATGACAATACTAACAATATTAGTAGAAATAACAACATCAATCGAATGGGAAGAACCAAGGCCAAAATGATCCCAACAACTAATAGACTTACCATGTAGTTTCACATGACTACAACAAAGTTGTAATTCATATTATGGGAGGTCTCATTTCAACCATCACCATTAATTTTAGACCAAGTGCTAATAGATCAGGACCATTTCCAAATAATTCTAATCAACTTATCTATACAATAACCTATCTTCCTTAACCTAGGATTAAAAACAAGTGCAATAATAAATAAGCATTACTATTTTGGAACCTTATATTGATAACTCATCATTACCCCTTGACCACAACCAAGTACACTAGAAATCAAGACTTGTCTTATCTATCCCACCTCCATCATCATTTTCTAGAAACAATGGTCTTGTATCTAATCCTTATTGTGAAATCACAAATTCACATACATATTAGTATTTTAGGCCCACAATCTCTTTCCAATGAACCCATCCAAGCCAATGTGCCATCTAGGAACAATCCATGTGACACTATTAAGTCAAATCCATATGACATTATGGAATAACTTCAAAACACACTCACATAAATCTCCATTTTGGATTTTTTACATAAATCTACAATCCAAAAGAATACCCTAATAGAGATTCTAGGCCAATCCCAAGTTCCCAATGACATAACCCCAAACAAATTCCAAGATTTGGATGGACATATATCCCTAAGCCAATAATTGACCTTCGACCAAAGTCATATGTCATCCCTTGTCCCTCTCCATAACAATCCCATATATATTAAAGTTATCATTATGCAACACAAAGTCAAAGTAGTCCTCATAAATAATGGATTGAGCTTGAATATTATATCTCTGAAGATCATAAAACATCTTGGATATACAACAACCAATCTAAAATAAAAAATAATTACAATCAAGGCCTATGACATTGAAGATTGAGAATCATAAAGAACCATAAACTTATTAGTTATCATTGCACCCTTGACCCATGATGCATTTTTCCATGTGTTAGACCTATAATTATCATGAAATTTGATCTTGGATTGGCCTTAGATACATAAAATTTATGGAATCCATTCAAAATTACATTAATGTCTCAATTTATGTCACTTAGGAATGAAGGTCACTATCAATAGAGATTTGTAACCCTATGCACATTGCAAACATTTGGAGGCTAAGTACAAAAGTTAAAACTATCACTTTGGCCAAGATATAGTTCCCAAAAAGGATAAAGAAAAATAAATACTTGATTAATTTCTTGAGGCTAATTATATAAACCCAAATATCCTTAATTCATTTTCATATATGCCTCCTCTAGAAATGTCTAATCATTTTTCCATCTTGGCCAATGGCCTAGGAGAGTATCTAACTCATGACACATTCCACATTATCAAGCTTACATATAAACCTAAGTCTTATGGAAGACTAAAGTTAAACCATCTTACATGGAATGATAATGTAAAGGAAAAGGTAAGCTCTATAGTCCATCTCCTTTCATTTTCATGTCGGTCACTAGCCAAGAAGAAGACCCACTTGCCAATGATGAATCCTAGTTGTATAATGACAAATTTGTTTATTGCTACAAAAAATCCAAATATCCTTTTCTTAATAGGATCATGGAGATCTAAGACTATGAATAAAGAATCCTCATGCCAAATTAACAAGTAACTTTAGAGCCAAATTCTATAACTCAATACAAAGGAACCTATAGTCACAAATTTAAACTACCTAGGGTGACCTCATGTATCTTATTAATGTTTCAATAAATACGTCTAGTGATGATGATTATAGTAGTGAAGTAGAGTCCAATCATAACATTTATGAAGACCTTTCCAATACCAATTTGTTTGACCCACATGTCGTTTGTACCATTACCTCAGTTATCTAATGTAACCCACATCCTATTAATCACCCTCAAATTATAGCCTAGGACCAATAAGAATCCATAGTTCATATAAATGACTTTGAGAATGATATACTAACACAATATAGTGTTCATCACTCAATGGGGAATGTTTTGTTATTAGGTTATACCATTTAGTCTCAAAAATGTTGGGACCACATACCAAAGAGAATGACCATCATATTTCATGATATGATGCATTATATTGTTGAAGACTATGTCAATGGCATATTAGGTAAATTAAAGTCCTGAGCTGATCATCTAACTACACTACAATGAATATTTTAGAGAATTCATTTGTATAATGTTAGACTCAATCCTAATAAGTGCATATTTAGTGTCACTTCCAAAAAATTACTAATCTTTATTGTATCTCATTGAGGAATTGAAATTGATACTACCAAAGTACAAGCTATTATTGAGATGCCACTACCTATTTTGAATCTGTAGACACCTAAAACTAGCCATCAATGGCCTTTGATCAACTTCAGATTGATTCTTACCAACCATTAATAATTAATCCTAAAAATCATTGAACATCCCAAATTTACTTGTGCATCATTTGACAAAACTCAAAATCACATTGATACATACTTAATTTGGATGTCCTACCATAATCAACAAAAACCTCTCATGGATTCATTTTGCAAAATCATAACATATAATTTGGCCTATAGACCTATTAAGTGGGGCATTTGCACACATAAAATCAAATCTTGATAATGCTAATTACATAATCATAATTAATTAATAATCTAAACCAAATTAAATGACTAGTTTAATTATCTATGTACAATTAATGGATTACTTAAAAAAGAAATCTAAAAATATAAAATAATCTAGATTTTCATGATTACCTTTTTGTGAGTTGTCAAGCCTTTAAAAATATCATAAACTATCTCACCCATGCCTATTCATTGAAAATCATTAATTCTTGATACCTTTTAAATCTACTGAGGTTAATTGACTCACTTAGGATAGGTATAACTCATTCCATGTTTAAACTAAACTTTGACTCACCTTGGGTTGGGGTTAGTTCCTAAGACTATAAATACAATCCTTTATTTATTCATTTAATATCTTGAAAATTGTAAAGTTATAATGTAACTTTTGTAGAATAATTTATATCCATAATGTTATAATGTCCAAATATTGAGCCAAGCCCCATCAAACAATAATAAGACATATCAATCCAATAATCGTGCCAAGGAGAGAAGGAGCAAATTAAATTCCATCATCAAAGACTCTTTGAGCACAAACCATGAAAACCACACAATGAATCGTTTGGAACATTCAAGAAAGGTACAATATTTTTGTTATTTTATATTCTAGTTGGGGTTTTAATTGGTTTTGTTAATTAATCTCCCCTTATGATATAAGCTTAGAGATGTTAGCATGTTAGTGTATTGATTTCATTGTTTTATGGACTAACACTTGATCTAACCTCCTCTTTATTATCAAATTCCTATGATAAAAAATGTCACACATGGTGGGACACCAAGCATCCCATGCAAAAAGGAGACAAAGTAGTAACTCCAAAAATTTTAAATGAATGCTTGAATAACTTAAAAATTGGAGTTTTATCTTTGTCTCCATATTCTATGTTTTGTGTTCACTGAGATTTACACATAGATTGGCCTCAATTTGGCATAACTAGAATCAATTCTACCTAACAATCATTGGTTCTTCCTAACTAACATTGGTTCTATTTAACCATCATCATTCAGGGTGTAGGGTAGGACACAACTCAAAAATTGGGATTCTGAATCTTCTTAACATTCCTAATTTTTATTTCTTGGTTTCATTGACTTACATAATCTCTATTTAATCACTTTGTTGTAGGTTTTGAAGATTTTTCATAATATTTTGAGCTAACTAATGTTTTTGGGAACTATTTTAGTTTTCCTTTGGGTTCATAGTTATCTAATATTGATATTTATCGAATGGCATCGATTCATTTACAACTGACATTAGTTCTTTGGTAATCAACATCAGTCACATGTGAATGACATTGGTCTCTATGTAAAAAATACAAACAAACCTAAGAGTTATCTTTTCAAAAATTATTTTCTCATCCATAAATGTGCTTTAAAGTAGAAATAAATTCTCTAACATTTTTAGGACCAAGGTGGGAATAACAAATAAATTTTCAAGTTTAAATATATTGAATGATAAATTTTGGTGCCTAAAAAGATTGGTTAAGTATTGAACATTTGATTTCAAGTGCTTAAGAATAATCTAGGTGATTGATGTTAAGTTGTTTTGTGAAAATTCTTATAAGTTTTGCCAATTTAATTCAAGGGGCCAAAAAATTTATCAAAGAATTTCATTTGGTGCATAAAATTAACACTTAGATTGTGAATTCTTAAAAGTGTTTGTTTCATACTTGTTTGTTTGTTTGTGTAAAATAAAGAGTGTGTGTATGCTTTCCCCTATCCCCTACAGGGAACTTGGGTAACCAAAAGCACCTTTTTCCTTACAATTTATGCATATTCCAAGGCATGGAAAGAATGTTGTCTAGACTCTCCCCAATACCCGTATGGTTTGGGTGATCTAAAAAAAATCTCTAAAGTCTTTTCACTTAGTTTTATTTCATACAACTTGGATTCTGAAGGGGAGTTCATATCTTCTTCATGAGCTATTTGAGGAAACTTTGATATGGGGTTTCATATCCTTACATTGTTTCAACCCCACTCCATAAAGGGGTATATAAATTATGGTAAACATGTTTTAAGAGCTTAGGGGTTTAGAGGCTATCCTCTCCTTTCATAAATAACATGATTCAAGTCTGGTTAGCTAGGGGATTCCACTAAGTAGTACATGGATGGAATCACTATGCAAAAGAATATACTCTTGCATAGTAATTTAATCAGTATCAACTCAATTAATGTGATCCATCTCTAGTGTTAATCACACTTGGGACCATCTAGATGGTATAAAAATTAATTTTTGGACAAACCCCACTTGTCATGGACGTATTATTGATGTAGGACAATTAGCCCAAAGGTCTATGTCATCATAAAATATCTTGGTTGAAGGTGGGGTGTAAAACCCCTACTACTTCATGCACTTTTATTTTTGGATTAACACTTAAAATCCTCCCAAGAGCATGTATATATATGGATTTTAGTAATACAATTTAACCTTGTCATTATTATGGCCTAGGACATTATACTTAGTTGTAGTTGGTATTTTTCCTTTTCTTACTTAGTATTTTGAGTCTAAAACCACTTTTTTATTTTTTCCATGTCAAAATAATTCATGTGTCCACATTAATACATTATTTGAGGAGGAATTATACCATCCATTTTATACCTAACTCTAGGCCAACAATTAATATTCAACCAAAGTAATATTTCATCCTTTGGCCCGCATAACAATCCATTATACATCCAAGTTGTCATAACATGGCACAAAGTGAAATGTGTCCTCATAGATAATGGATCAAGTATAAATATTGTGTCTCTAAAGATCATCAACCTTCTCAAGTATACTATGACTGATATCCATCTACAAAAAATCATAATCAAGGCCTATAATAATGAAGAATGAGAGTCACAAGGCACCATCATCTTTCTAGTTATCATTGGGCCCTTGACCCATGATACACTATGTCATGTGTTAGACCTCAATTTATCATATAATTTGCTTTTAGGTATACCTTAGATACATGAGATTGGTGTAATCTATTTGACATTGAACTAGTGTATCAAGTTCTCCCATTCAAGTATGAAGTTTATTATTCATGGAGATTTATAGCCATATAAACATTACAAGAATTTGGAGGCCAAGTATCAAAGCTATAAATACCATTTTTATCTGAATATGGTTTTAATAAAGATAAGGGAAAATAAATACTTATTGATTCACCAGAGGCCAATTGCATTAACCCAAATACCCTTTAATTACTTTCCCACATACGACCTCCTAAAATATATAATCTTTATACTATCTCAACTAAAGGCCTAGGAGAATATTTGACTTAAGATTAATTTCATATTTTTAAGCTTCCACAGAACCCCAAGTCCTATGGAAGACCTAAATCCAAACAACCTTGCATGGAATGAAAAAGAAAAGGTAAATGCCAACTACATAGTCCAACATCTATTATTTTCATGTCAACCACTAGCCAAGAATAAGAACCACTTTCAAATGATGAAATCTAGTTGTATAATGATAAACTAGCTGATTTTTATATAAATGCCAAGTATCCCATTTCAAACAAAATCATGGAAAACATGCCTATGAAGGAGGAGGCCTTGGGATAAGTCAATAGGGTCTTCTTGAGCCAATTTATGCCACTAAGTATAATAGACATATGGTCTCATATTTAAATCAATTAGGGGTGACCCCATGTACCTTATTTGTGTTCTAATGCTAATGGCTAGTGATGATGATGTCGATAATGAAGGAAAGTCTGATTATAGCCTTTTTGATGACCTATCTAACATCAATTTGTTTGACACTAATGCTATTTTTACCCTTCAACTAGCTATTCACCATAAGCCACTTCCTTTATATTATCCTCAATTGATAGACTATGACCAATAAGAATCAACTTTATCGATCGATGAGTTTTTGAATGATGAGGCCTTCTTTGATTTTATAGGCCTTAGGGACAATGTTCCATTGGGAGACCACAAACAAGGTTTCTAAATAAAAATATATCTTGAAGCCTAGTTTGGAGAATGGGTGAACACCCTTAGCCATTAATAATTAAATAAAACATTGAGTTCCCAAAGTGAAAACCTCTTTGAGGCACTTTTGAACCATGGAAATATTAAAGAGAAAGGCTTGTCTAGTGGTGAAAACCTATTTTAGGCACCATTAGATGGGCATGTTCATTCTTATTAAAACATAGCTCAAGAGACCACCAATGACGAAATTGTCTATGGGTCTAAGTTTATTATTGAGGAACAATAAGATTCTGATTACATCATTCAAGATTTCCCAATAGTATTTGTCAGATGTCCATCCCTACCATTGGAGATTTTGATTCATCATGCCTAGGATAACTTGGAGAGCTGGTCTTGATAGACGAATCTACCATTACATATAAATTTAAATCTTTGCCAACAATTATAGAATATAGTTCCACTCTTTTTGTGGAAGATACTACATAAGTTAATATTGAGAATCTAGATGACCAAAACTGCATCAAATTAGGTATGTCCCTCACTAAGGAGGAATGTAAAGTCTTTAAATCACTATTTAGGGAATTTATTGATATATTTTCTTGGGCCTATTATAACATGCCTAGTTTTTACCCCACCTTGGTTGTGTACCACCTTGTGGTACATATTGATGCCAAGCCTACAAAAAAAATTGTGTAATATGCTTCCTCACATTACTGTACTAGTAAAGAAAGAGTTGGAAAAAAATCTTAAAAGTAGGATGTATTTGATCGATTGACTACTCAAAG
Source organism: Torreya grandis (assembly GCA_037957365.1). NCBI lineage: Eukaryota > Viridiplantae > Streptophyta > Pinopsida > Cupressales > Taxaceae > Torreya > Torreya grandis. The sequence goes on from JARHVA010005433.1 coordinate 583,911, forward strand.
TGGATCTCGAATGTTATGCCAATTAGCAAGAATCTAGAATGGATCATAATATGCATTGATTTTAGAGACATAAACAAGGCCCACCCTAAGGATGACTTTCCTTTGCCAAACATTGACATGATTTTTGATTCCATAGTGTATTATGAAATGCTTCCACTAATGGATGGATTTTTAGGGTACAACCAAATCTAGATTACAGTAGAATACTGACATAAAATAACATTCACCACACCATGGGGAATGTTCTATTATCAAGTTATGTCATTTGGTATCAAATATTCTATGGCCACTTACCACAGATCTATGAATATCATATTTTATTATATAAAACATAATATTATTGAAGACTACGTTTATGACATACTAGGAAAATCAAATACCAAGGCTGATCATCCAACAGTACTAAGGATAATATTTGAGAGATTGTGTGAATACAAATTCATGATCAATACTAAGTGTGTATTTAGATTTACTTAAATAAATTTTTTGGCTTTATTTTATCTCATAAAGTCATTAAAGTCAATCCAACTAAGGTACAAGCCATAACTCAAATCCTACCACCCACCAATTTAAAGCAACTCTATAATTTGTAGAGAAAAATACAATCTATCAGATGCTTCATTTTTCAATTGGCAAAAAAGTGTCACCCATTTACACATCTACTAAATAAAGGTGTAACATTTCATTAGGATCATGAATTCCAAAAATATTTCCAATAACTCAAGGACTATATAGGAAATCTACATATTTTATCACCTCCTATGCCGAAAAAGCCATTTTTACTATACCTATTAGCTACTAAAAAACCATAGGGAAAATTTTATCTCAACATGATGATAATTCAAAGGAACATATCATGTACAATTTAATTTTTACACTAGTTAAGCATGAGTATTATTATATGGTTATTAAAAAAGCCTTTTTACCTATGGTCTTCGTAGCTCAAAAAATACCAAATTACATGCTGAATAATAAGACCATGGTCATTTCCAAAGTAGATCCTCTCAAGTATCTACTATCTAAAATAGATTTACAAGGCCATATGAATAAATTGATTATGCTTCTCAGTGATTTTGAGATAGAATATGTCAACCAAAAATCCATTAAGGGATATGTTCTTGCAGATCAGCTTGCTAAAACACCCCTTATAGATACAAAAATATTAAAAAATTTAATTCCTAGATGAATCCATTATGACCATCATTGAAACACCTCTCAATTATACACACTAGAAGCTTTATTTTTATGGGTCATTTATAACACATGGATTGAGGGCAAGCCTTTTGTTTATTACACTATAGGGGAATATAATCCCTAAGTCATTCAAGATCAGTTTTCCTTGTACTAACAACATGGCCTAATATGAAGAACTCATTAAAATAATTTGAAAGGTAATAAAACGGAATATTCAACATCTAAATTTTTATGGTGATTCTTAGTTAATCATCAATCAGGTTATAGACCATTTTCATACCAAGGATGATAAATTGGTACTATACAAGGCCATGGTCAACACTCTCAAACAAAAGACTATCAATGTACAATTTGAACATATACCAAGGGCCAATAATATAATATTGTATGCCATGGCCACCATTGGATATTTGATTTGACATACATATATAGCAAAATAATACCAAATCCTTGTTAAAAATCTTGTAGCGACAGGTCATGAGCCTTCAAACATTGCAATGATTTGTGATATTATTGGTCATAGTTTTTTTTGGTATTTAGACATCTACACCTATATTCATGACCAAATAATTCAACCAAATCTATGCTATAAACAATCTAAATCATTTTTCTACCATGCCACACATTATACCTTACTTGAAATAACCCTATACTAATATAGTTTTGATGGAACTCTACTTCATTATTTAACTTCAATAGAATCTACATTAGTTTTATATGAATTTCATGAAGTATTATGTGGAGCCCACATAAGTAGGGCCATTCTAGCCAAAAATCTCTTACGTACTAGGTATTATTGGCTAATGATGTATATATATGTAGATGTGTATGTAAAAAAGTGCAACAAATGTTAATGACATGCCAATTTGATTTATGCCCTATAAAATACTTTGAAATCAATGCTTACACCATGGCCATTTGCTACATGAGGCATCAATATCATTATAAAGAAAAACCTTGCGTAATCTGATGGCCACAAACATATACTTACTACCATCAAATACTTCATTAAGTGGGTTGAAACTATATCCCTCGCTTACATAACTAAAAATAAAATTTCCAAATTCATATTAAACCATCTCATTTTCCACTATGGTATCCCCTCTAACATTATATCGGATAATGGTGTATATTTTAAAAATAAGGATGTCAAATCTCTGTGTTGAGTAAAAAATTACTCAACATTTTTCAAAGACTTATTTCCCTCAAGGTAATGTATAGGAAGAATAATCTAATAAAACCATTATCAACATCTTCAAAAACATTGTTAATAATGTTGGTTGTGATTGGCACCTTCAAATATTCTAAACCCTCCAGGCATATTGTACTAACCACCATACTCCAATAAAAGCCATATTTACTTGTTTATGGTACTGAGGCCATTATTCCCATTGACTTCAAGTTACTTTCTGTGTGAATTTATTTGAATCAAGTATTAGATGATGAATATTAACAATTAGCTCTCCTGCAAGAACTAGATTTACATAATGAGAAACACCTAACCATAATTAACAAAATGCAAGCATACTAGAACCAACTCTATGGCCACTATAATTGGTGCATCAAGCATAGAGAATTTAAGCTTGGTGATCTTATTCTTAAATAAAACCAACAAAATACCATAGTTGATAAGAAATATAAAGACAAGTTTAAGCCCAACTAGATAGGTCCTTTTATCATTATTGTAAACTATGATACTGGAGCATACAAGATTGTTAGACCAAATGTGGATGAACTTGATGAGTTGGTGAACATTATACATCTCAAGTGTTACTTCACTTAATAGACTTGGTGTTTTGACTATGAGTCCTAATTAAATTATACCATAATGTCAACATTCTTATTTTCACCATAATACTATTTTATCACTCTACCATTCTATTACTTACCCATTCCACAAAGCCTTTTTCATATCGACCAAGTTGTTTTCACCCTCCCTACCTAGCCCTGTGACCTTGGTTCCATTCTATTGCTTACATGACCACCTTTAGCATGTAGATTGTAATCAAGTTTCATCATTTTTTTAGCATTCCAAATAGAGGCCATAGTTTAGAGTAGTATGATAGTAGTTTGGTAATTACATCCTTTATTTTTTTTGTTCTATACCAAGTGGGTTTTATTATAACCATATTTAGGTAAATTAATGTCTCACCATCATGATACTAATTATAACCACCTATGGGTGAATTAGTATAATTAACCTATGTCATTGTTTCCTAATTATAACAACCTATGGGAAACTTAAGGGAACTAATTATTTATCATGTCTTGAAGTATGAACTTACCATGCATATGTCATATTGTTCCATTTACCAACTTTGCCTATTTTATTTGAATTGATTACTACACTATTCATATTCTTCCACTATGAGGTGAAATTATAGTGAGTTGAGGTCCCATCTTAGGACTATGTATGCAATTTTTGATGCATGTTAAGGTCATCTTAGTCACCCCTTTGACACACTCTCACCATTTTATGAGCAATTGAATTTTGAATGCTCTCACCATTTTTTGAGCAATTTTAAGTCTGAACACTCACCATTTTGTAATCTTTAACTATTTAGCATTTATTTATTCTCTATTAAGTTGAGATACATAGAAAATTCCAAAAAAAATTGTAAAAATGATTTAGAAAATCCTAAAATTTGACCACTTCTTTACTTTAAGGATTATGGGAACCCTCACTAAGTCACAAGAAACCACAAGTCATTTAGTTTCCTCGTCCTAATTGAACTTTACATACCACACTCTCACCATTTTTAAAAACCATTACTATATTATTATATAACATCCATCATGTTTTCTTCTCCTCATTTTCTTCTATCTCATTTCCTAGGAGAACTACATTTTGCTTGAAATTTTTTTGGATCTTATGTCTATGGAACTATGTAGGCAGCATCCACTTACCTAGCACATATGGAGAATACTCGGACACCCCTTTATTTTTATTTTATTTACCCATTATGTTTGTTTGTTTTGGTGTCCTTTATCACCTAGAGGTAATGTTCATTGTATTGTTTGTTTTGTGTTATTTGTTCTAAAATTTTGATTAACCATTATTTGTTTGATTGTTTCTCTTTATTTTTTTTGTTTCTTTCTTTTCTTGTTATTTTGTCTTTCTATTTATTTTTTTATTTCACTATGTGTGTTATTTATTATTATGACTTGATTCAGTCTATGTGCATTCATTGGGTGAACTTACGCATTATTCTTGAGTCTATCCATATTAATATGTCAACATTGCTATCATGGTTTTTATCATTGGTGCATTATTTTCAATTATTTATTAGATTGAAAGTCAGTCCTTATGCATATTTTGGCCAGGTCCTCATGGTGTTCTATCATGATGCCTATTGTCATGTGATACAATATAAATCATCTCAATGAATATACATGATAATGCAAAAATGATATATCTCCTTGGCACTATCAACATTCTTGATCTAATCCAAATTATATCCTACATAGAGTAAATAAATAATAAAATAATTTCCTCATTTCCTAGTTTGAATAAGCATATACCTAATCATATGTTGTCCAAATTCATCTTTCTCCTCTGTACCATTTTTCCATCATCTTCCATATCATGTTTTCCATTATTATGATACCAATGATTATAACCACCTTTGGGCAAATATTTATATACCATCCCACTTACATTGTGAATGATTTTACCCACTTTTGGGAAAATAATTATCTTTCTTTTGCCAAATTGGGACATGTTTTATCATACCAATGATTATAACCACCTATGGTAAAATGTTTATTTTCCATTTTGATGATTATAACTACCTTTGGGCAAATCATTACTTTTTTTATCCCACCTATGCTAATGATTATAAATGCCTATGGGAAAATCATCCCATTTGTTTACCCAATTGGGGTAGCTCCATATACCATTGATTACAACAACCTATGGGAAAATTATTCCCTTCCACCCATTTCATATTTTTGGTCCAATCATTTCCTCCTTTTGAAGGACCAATTGCCAACCCCTTTGCTAACTACTCCCTTGAGGGGGAACTTATAATTCATCTATTACCATTATCGTTGTAATAATACATGACCTTTTAATTATTTAAGAAGATATTTTTGTGCTTATAGCTTGGAATACCTTCCCAAATAGGGAAAAAATTTAGACACCTAAATCTAGCCACCAATGGATTTCGATCGAACTTCAGACTAATTTCTACCAATCATTGCAAATCAAGCTTAGAAATCATTTAATGTCCCAAATTTTCTTGTGCATCATTATTCAAATCTTATAATAATGTTGATACATCCCTAATTGGGTTACCCTACTATTTTTCTTGTACAATGAATCCTTTAGATCATTCAAGGAAGGTAAGATATTGTTGTTCTTTTACATTCTAGTTAGGGTTTTAATTAGTTTTGTTCATTAAGATCCCCCTATGATCTAGGATTAGATATGTTATCATGTTAGTGTGTTGATTTTAGTGTTTTATGGACTAACACTTGATCTAACCTCCTCTCTATTATCAAATTATTATGAACATATAAGCAACTATGAAATTTGTAGGGCAAGTTATAATCTATTAGATGCTTCATATAAAATTTTGAAAACAAATGCCATTCATTTAAAAACTTACTCAATAATGGTTTCAAATTTCATTGTGATGAAGAATATCAAAAATCCTTTCAACATCTGAAAGAATATCTTACCAGTCCATGTATTTTGTTATCACCAATGCTGGGACAGCCATTGTTACTATACCTATCTACCATAGACAATGCCTTGGGTCACTTCTAACTCAACATGATGACAATGAAAAATAACATCCCATGTATTATTTAAGTAATACACTGGTCATGTATGAACATTAATATATGCCAATCAAAAAATATTGTTTGGTAGTGGTCTTTATAGCCCAAAAACTACTACATTACATGATTATCAATAAGACCATAGTTATTTAAAAATTACATCTACTTAAGTATATACTATCTAAGATAACTTTACAAGGCCACATGGCTAAATGGATCATGATTCTAAGTGAGTTTGAGATCAAATATGTCAACTAGAAATCTATAAAGGGACAAGTACTCATAGATCAGCTTGTTAAATCTCCCCTCATAGATACCAAACCTCTCACTTTTTAATTACTAGATGAGTCCATTATCAACATAATAAAAATACCTCCTAAGGATCAACACTAGAAGATATTTTTTTATGGATCATTCACATCACATAGATTGGGGGAGAGACTATTATTTATTAAAGCATAGGGACATCTTATCCCTAAATCATTATATATCAATTGTCTTTATACTAACAACATGACTAAATATCAAGAACTTATTATAGGTCTTTTTCAAGTAGTACAATGGAATAGTTAACATTTTGATGTTTATGTTGATTCTTAGTTGATCATCAATTAGGCTAAAAACTAGTTTCAAACCAAAGATGTCAAGATGGTACCATACAAGGAAATAGTCAATATTCTCAAATAATAGATCATCAAAATACAATTTGAACACATACCAAAGGCTCATAACATAATATTGAATTCCATGGCCACCAATGGCTCTTTGATATGCCACATTGACAAGGTAAAAAAATATCAATTATTCATTGAAAATATTGTCATTCCTATTCATGAATCTTTAACTATAACAATGATCTATGATATTATTAGTCCCAAATCTATATGGTATTCAAACCTCTTTAGCTACCTTCATGACCAAATCATGCAAACAAAATTATCACACAAATAACAAAAATCCTTTACCCACCAAGCTTCTCACTATACCTTACTTGTCCCAACCCTTTACTTCCAAACCTTTGATGTAACTCTACTTTTTTAAACAAAATTAGTAGAAGCAACATTAGTGTTACATGAAGTTCATGGAGTATGGGGATACTAAACTAATTGAGCCATCCTAGATAAAAATCTCCTACATACTAGTTACTATTGGTTAACTATGGAAGTAGATGTAACTGCTTATGTCAAAATGTGTGATAAGTGTCAAATGGATGCCAATCTAATTCATACCCTAGCCAAACACTCAAAATAATGCTTACAACATGGCCATTTATAATTTTTGGACTTGATCTCATTAGGAATATTAACCCAACCTCATATGATGGCCATAAACATTCTCTTACGACTAATGAATATTTTACTAAGCGGGTTGAAGCTATACCCCTCACTTATGTGACTATAAAATATATTTCCAAGTTCATCTTCAACCATCTCATCTATCACTATGGTATCAAATCTAACATTATATCTGATAATGGTGGATCATCTAAGAATAATATGTCAAAACTATTTGTCTCAAGTAAAATATCATCCAATATTTTTCTACCGCATATTACCCATAAGGTATTGGCCAAGTAGAGGCATCTAATAAAACCATTGTCAACATCCTTAAAAATATTGTCAATGATGATGTTAGTTATTGGCACCTCAAAATATTTCATTCCCTTTGGGCATATCACACTAATTTCCATACTCTAATAAGAGCCATTTCACATTCCCTTGTTTATGACAATAAGGCCATTTTTCCCATTGAGGTTGAGTTACCTTCTCTGTGTATCTCATTAAAGCACATCCTAGATGATGAATATTAAAGAGTATCTCATATTTAATAGCTAGACAAAATTTATGATAAATGTATGGATACTATCAATTGCCTTCAATCATACAAGAATAGACTTTGTGGCCACTATAACTAGAGGGTCAAACATAGATAATTTGAGCTTGGTGATCTTAATCTCAAAGAAAACCAAAAGAACACCACATATAAGAAGAAACATAAGGGAGATATCAAATATAATTGGATAGGCCCATATATCATTATTGAAAATTATGGCTCTAAAGAATACAGGATCACTACACTAAAAAGAGATGAACTTGATGAGCTGATGAACATTATACACCTCAAGCATTATTTTACTTGAGAGACTTTAAGTATTGTCTATAAGTCAAATTTACATTATACCATATTGGAATCTTCTTTATAAAATACCATATAACATTATACCATACCTTCCCTATTGACCAAAGTTATTTTTAGATCAAGTTTTAGCATTTGATTCAATATTCTAAATAGAGGTAGTATCTTGGACTAGTATGACAATGGTTTGGTAGTTTCATCCTTCATTTATTGTTTCATTTTATTGTGAGTATTATTTATCATAACTAACTTTTGGAAAATTGGTATCCCACCATGCTATACTAATTATAACTTCCTTTCATAAAATTAGTATCATTGACCTATGTCATTGTTTCCTAGTTATAACTACCTATGGGAAAATTAGGAACAACACCTTTATCATTCACTGCTGATTCACTTGGTCATTCCTATGCTATACTATGCCATTTTCCTAATTCACAAACTTTTTTATACCTATTCAAATCATATGTTGAAAGGTGGAACTCTAGTGTCTTGATGTCCTAGTGGGACTATGTAGGCAATGCTTGATTCATGTTAAGGTTAGCTTAGTCACCCTTTACCACACTGTCATCATTTTGAAATAAATTTAAGTTTGAATGTTCTCACCATTTTTTGAGTTTGACCATTTGGTATCTATTCATTCTCTATGGATTTGATATGCTTAAAAAATTCCAAAAACATTTTAAAATGATCTAAAAACTCCTAAAAATCATAAAACCATGAATATTAGCTTAGAATCTCCATGCGAGATATAAAACCATCAATTTTTTTGGGATGGGCCATTTATTTTATTTAGTTTATTTTTAAACCACCTTGGTCTTTTTCCTCCCATTTCTAAGAGAACTACATTGGCCTAAGGTTTGCATGAATGATGTAAGAAGGAATTGGATACATGGGGTATTTTAGGTTAGCTCAACCACACACTTTCCTTTTTTTACCACTTATTTGCCTTAAAGATTATAAAAATCCTCATATTTCACAAAAAATAACTTATCATTTCGTTTCCCCATCCTTATTTTTCTTTAGCCTTATGTTCTTTCCATTTTGAGAGTTCATATTGTGCGCATTATGTATCAATGACTACTAACCTTCATTTCACACACTCACCATTTTGCGAGACCATTCCCATTTTCTTATACAAATCTATCACATTATTTCTCATTATTTTTCTTCCATCCCATATCTTGGGAGAAATACATTTGGGCTAAATTTTGTGTTGGATCCTGCATCCATGGAACTATGTAGGCAACATCTACTTTCCTTGTGCATTTGGAGTTAGCTTGGCTACCCCTTCATTTTATTTTATTCCTCCATTTTATCTATTTGTTTTGTTACCTCTTATAGCCTAGGGGAAATTTCTATCATCTTATTGGTGTCATTAATTACCTATGGCCTAGGGGTAACATTGTGCCAATTATTCTTGCCTTATTTACACTAACATTATGATTAACCATTATTTGTATTTATTTAAGGTTATTTTTAGTTTTTTCACTTTTTTTCTTAGGGTTTTATTATATTTGTTATTTATTGGTGTTTTGTCTTCTCATTTGTTTAGTTGTTTACATATTTGTTTTCTTTCTTTGTTGTTCCTCAACTTAATATAGCTTCATTAATTGGGTGATTCTTTGTGTATTATACTTAATTTCATTAATATTATTATATCAAAATTATCATCATGGTTTTTATCATTAGTGCATCATATTTGATTATTTATTGGATTACATGTTAGTCTGTATGTTTATTTTAGATAAGTTAATATGGTGTTTTATATCATGATGTATACCATCATATGCTACATCAAAAATCATCCCAATAAATCTTACAATCAATAATTCCATGGTACTTATCCTTGGTCACCTAATTTTTTGATCTATCCAAATCATTCCCCACATACAGTGTAATTAAATCATGAATAAATTTTAATCCTTGCTAGTTAATATATGCTTGTCCATATTATCAAGTGGCCCAAATTTAAATTTCTCCTCTATTTTAGAATACTCTTACTCCATGACTATGGATTCAATTCATAATCCCCCATTTCCAATTTTATATATGGTCCCACTCATAGTGTGAATGATTATAACCACCTTTAGGAAAATCATTGTGTTTAAATCCACACTATCATGCCAATGCTTCTAACTGCCTTTGGGTAAATCATTATGTTTCAATATATTTGGAGGTTAATGATTATAACCACCTTTGGGAAAATCATTATCTCTATCTATCCAACTAGGGCATGCTATTTTTTGCCAATGATTCTAACCATCTTTAGAAAAATTATTATCTCTATCTACCCAACTAGTGTATGTTTTCATTCTTTCAATGATTATAACTACATTTGGGAAAATCATTACTTTCATATTTATAATAATTATAACCTCCTTTGGGTAAAACATTATTTTTTTACCTAGCTATGCTGATGATCATAATTAACTTTAGACAACTCATCATCAATTTTATTTGGATAATTGGGGCATATCATTGTGCCATTGATTATAACCACATTTGGGAAAATTAGTCTTTTCCACCCCCTTTACCTTTTGGTCTGATCATTTTCCTTATTTTAAGGGATGGATTACTGAACTTCTTTCTCAACCAATCCATTGAGGGGGCATCCAAGGCTCATCAAACACCTATTGGGGCATTAGGAATAAAAGACATTTTCATTCTTTGAGAAGACATTATTATGCCTATAGTTTTTAATGCTTTCCCAAATAGGGGTAAATTCTATACATCTCATTCTAGCAAAAACTGGTTTTTGACTAGAGTTCAAATTGATTCTTACCAAACATTACAAATTAGGCTTAGAAATCACTAAATGTCTTAATTTAAACCATGTATCATTCATCAATACTAAAAATCATGGTGATACATCCCTATTTAGGGTATTATACCATGTGAAATAATAACCTCTCATGGATTTATCCTCAGTCACCTTGCAACCTAATAACTCAAAGTTTGGCCTATGGACCCATTAAGTGGGACACTTGATCAAATATTAAAATAATTAAAATTATAATAAAAATTAATCATCTAATTAAACAAGATCAAATTCTTAGTTTAATTACCTATTTGTAATTAATTAATATCTAAAAATAAAAAGTCCAAAATTCAAAATATCAAGCCTTTTCATAATCACCTTTATGAGTTTTCAAGCTCTTCCAAATATCTCAAAAAAATTAATTTGAGATCCATTCTTATTCATTGAGAAACATAATTACATGAATTTTTTTAACTCAACTAGAGTTAGTCTCAACTCACATAGGGTTAGTTTGAACTCATTCCATGTTTAAAATCAACCTTAACTCACCTTAGGTGAGAGTTAACTTTTGAGGCTATAAATACAAGGTCATACCTATTGATATCTAAGATATCTTGGTGTAATGTTTTAATGATTAAATAGATGCAAATAAACCTTTAAAATAGTGTTACCATGCAAAATTAATAATCTAATCAGCTAAGCCAAGGTTCCAAGGAAAGGTGAAGTAAATGAAGCTCCATTAATGAATATTCATTGATACATAAACCAAGCAAGACACTTTAACAAGCCATTTAGATCTCCAAAGAAGGTAAAAGAATGATTTTTTTTCTAGTTGTTTTTTCATTTTTATGTTTATTACCTATGTTCTTCCTAGTGTCTACACTAGAGGTTTTAAGTGTTTTAGTGTGTTATTTTATTTTTGTGTATTAGACTTATAATACACTAACCTCCCCTCTTTGTATTCCTCATTCACATATAGATCCCTAAAGTCATCCAATTTTCAAATGAGAGATATCCTAATGGTCATCTTAAGTTATTTAATGTGAGTTATTACTCTAAAGGGATTGATATAAGTACAATATTAACCCTAATTCAGTCTTCACCTAGAATCACCTAGTAACATAGGAACAATACCAAGTATTCTTACCAAAGAGTGTTCAAAGAGAATTGAAATTGAACAAAACCTCCCTATTTTCATACCAGTCATAGATAAAACATAACTATAGGTTTGAATTACTAAAGGATTATCCCAACAACCCAATTTTGTAAGTTACAAACTAGGTCAATATTGTACTTTATTTTAACACATATTGAGTCATTAATAAAAAATCCAACATTTAAGAGATAACTACATCAATCTTAGGCCCTCTTCATAGTATTAGTGTTGGTAGAAGAATGTAGATTATAAATCTATGTAAGATATTTTTTTGATATTCATCCATTATGCACTCATGTTGTCATTGTATATCCTATTTTTTAATATCTTCATGAGTTGTAATAAGTTATAATATCAAGAGACTATACTTTTGACACCAAGTATGAGAATCAGATGAATAGTCATAGATTATAAATGTCTTTATATGATTTTATTTGTAATAATAAGGGGGTTCCACTTTTATAAGAGATGAATAGAGATTATATGGTTATGGTTAATTGTGTGATTTATTGTTATGTTCCTTATGTGTATTTTCATGTGTAATGTCTTGGTTATTTTCTATCTAAACTATTCTAAATGAATTATTTTAGTTTATACAATACTAGTTATTTTTAAATTACTTAATAATGTAGAATAAATAATTCATCTTATGTTTTTGTCATTCAATTTCCTATATTTTATGATAAATTATTCTACACACATGAAGTATCTCATAATTATCCTTATCCTTAGCATGTTTTGATGCTTTAGGAACCTTTGCTAATAATGTTGCAATGAGTGAGAAACCTCTTTTTGGAGTAAATTATGCTAATATGGTTACCAAGATAGAGATATATTGAGATATGATTAAACCAAAGGATATGTAACTTCATAGAAGAAGAATAAAAAAGGAATGGTCTTATGGTTTAGGAGATCATTTAAGAGCATATTTATGGATAAATTTATGAAATATTCTAGTGGGAATTACCTAAATTAATATCTAAGTGGTTATCATAGTTATAATATTATTGATTTAAAACAAGGATGGAATAAACTATAATCTGGATTGAAGAAAAGATAGACCAGTTGCAAAGATTGAAAAATGACTGGACAAGAGCAATAGATAATTGAGTTACTACTATAGTAGATGGATATATAATTTAGAATACAATGTGAGGATGTATAAATTTTAAAGTTGAAAAGGACTTGTTTTTTAGAGTAATTTGAGGGAAATTTTTTTAGTGACTACCTATCCTGGTGAATATGTTCATTGTGGACAAGGCCATGGCTCCTACTCCAGCCAATATTTGGTAGTTACTTTGGGTGTATGGGGGTATGGAAAATATGATAGTAAATGATGATTATATGAGTAGATAAGGATTTAACCTAAATCAAAAATGGAGACATGATGGAAGAAGAGTCTAGATTTAGAACATGATCTATGACAACATAATAAATGGAATAAATAGAAAAATAATTGAGTAGATATAAGTAGAGTTAAGGGTAGAAGTAAAATAGTTGGATTAAGAAGAAGTGATGAATAATAATAAAGTGATGAAGAACATATAATGAACAATGAAGAGATGAAATAAGAAGATGAATGTTGATAGAAAGAAATAAGTAACAAAGAGAGAGAGGAAGAAGAGATGTTATAAGATGAAGATGAGAATAGTGTAGTCTTAGATCAGTTAGATGATAGATATAGTGTGAAACTATAAGAATGGGTATTACCAAAATAAGGACATGAATAATTAAGCAAATAAGTAGGATAAAGTTGCAAAGTAATTTCAGGTTCAATCTTGGAAAGAGAATAAGTTGAAGGAAATAATCATTTAATGAAAGAGTACGCATCCATACAACCTAATTTTTTATATTCCAATAAAAGTTTTCAATTAGAAAGATAGGAAAATAGTAGTTAGGAAGGTCCATTTTTAGAACAAGTGCATTGATGGGGTACTTCATTGCAACCAAACACAGACAAGTAAGAAATATAGAAAAGTGGAGTGCATAGGAAAACTCTCCCAATGCATAGGTAAATATTATTAGTGCACAAAAAATATTGTATATAATGTATTCTTCCACTATAATATTTACACAAAATATCCCCTTAACACTAGTTTATAATATGGGTGCTTTAGAAGCATATATAAACTTGGAAACCTATGTTGGGTTTGTGGACCATGAGTTTTACTTACTAACATGTGAGATGAAATGGAAAATTAAGGGTATTACTAATGAGGCTATGAATAAGTGAAAATTAATTAACACACTTAATGGAAGATCACTTGAGTTTATACATCACAGAGTTATCACTTGATAAAATTTATAATAGATTAAGGAGTCGTTTATCATAGAATTTAGAGTAAACAAATGTACAAGTTAGACTATTCAAAGCTTAAAGGTTATTAGGTATAAATCAAGAGAATTAGTCTATGATTATGATTTAAATTTATCAAATGTTATGAAGAAGGTGGATTTTACCTTAGGATATAAAGGTAAATCTATATGGTTTATCTAAGGACTACATTTTAGGATCAAGTTTGTTATAATGTAGAATCAATATACTACTAAGGTAGATGCTAGAGATGATACTCTATAGGTGGAGTAAATTTAAGATTATGGGGAAGCTCCCATAGTGGGATCTAAGATTTAAAATACATTATAAGATTTTATGAAGAGTATGGGATAGTATTATGAAGTAGATAGTCCTAAGATAAGTCTATGGTACATGGAGTGTGGGAAAGAAGGACATTCAAGGAATGATTATTTGAAGATCAAGATAGAGTTATATGAAATTTTTATAGTAGGGAATTAAAAAATGTAGTGACATATCCTACAATAGTATGTAAAAGTCCTACAAAAATTTTATTATAATTCTTATAAATTGCACAATCATGATGAAAATAATTATAGGGATTTAAAGGAGATCAAATAAGATATTATAAAGAATGTACTCACCATCACTATGTAGCATGTGTCCTTCATGAAGTAGCTGATTCCAAGCCTAGAGGTTGATAAGGGTTGTGAGAACCAAGCAAGTACAAAATGGATTCATAGTTCACTTGAGTATAAGCCTCAAGATCTAGCTAGATCGACTCCTCTTTCACTAGGTTGAACACCACCATAACCATAATACTATTACTCAACCACTTGGAATCTGATAATCACATAGTATAAGTAAATTAGTTATACTCCACTAGTTGCAAAATAATAATTTAGGATTGGAGATAATACCTAACAAAATAAAAAATGGAATATAATGTAACAACATAGATGTTGTAGAGGAGGTTATCAATCAAATAGAGGAGGATGTAGTGGTATCTACATAGAGGTTTATTAAGGTGACATAAGCAATAATTATCAATTCCTTCCTTTGAAATGTTACTTATGTGGAGAGTATAACCATGTGAAACATAATTATCCTTTGAATCCTTAAAGATGGTCTTATTACATATATTGTAGGGTATATTTGTAGCATTAGATAGGAGACTATCTTGTTTTGGATAAGAAAAGAAAAGGCCATCAAGAATGTTAACACCATTACAATATAGGGCATCTATTAAATTGCCTACAAGAAAGAGGATGCATTTTTGAACACCATTACAAGACACCATCATGTAGAGGGAAGATTGCCTCCTCTCAAAATGATTTAGGATGAGGGAATCTAGAAAGCAAAATAGGACAAATACCTAGAACCAACTATAAACAATGAGAACATGTATGAAGCTATGTAGATGTTGAAGAATATTCAACATCAAACCACTTCTGAAGGATATGCTACAACAATAGATGCCCAAATGTATTGTAAAATTATGTACATTATGTGATGGGATGGAATTGTTGCTATGTTAACATATTTATTAAAGTTACTAAGCACACTGCATAATGAAGATATTTCCCAAAATATTATAAATATGCTACATAATTTACTAGAATGTGCACAATGAAGGCAAAAAAATATATAAAAACCTATTTGATATGTAAAAACAAAAATTCCATGGGATTTAGATGCACAAATTGACATTGAAGTTATAGGATATTAAATTTCAAATCATATCTTCAATTTTGGAAGCACGGGAAACATGATCCCTAAGAGTACATGGGAGGTTATGTGATGACCAATTCTCAGCTACAGCCCAGTGACTTTGAGTTTAGCATACTATGAAAGAATTAAACCCATTGGCTAGTTAGAAGATGTTGGGATTAAAGTCATAGAATTGAACCTATGAGGTGATTTTTAATTCATCAATATGAAGATAGTAACAACTCATTATCATGTGATAATTGGTAAGAAATGGGCATATGATGGTCAAATGACTATCAATACTATGCACAATTAGTTAGAGGTGCATCAAAGAGATAATATTATATTTATTCATTTACATAAGGTGCACAAACCCTACATCAATCTAGATAAATCATATTCTCTTTATATCACACTAGAAACCAATTTAATGAAGGTAAACTTTGAGGAAAATCCAAAAGATCTGCACATAACTAACTGCAATTTCTTATGTGCACATAATAAACCTTAGGTTTAGTCTTTAATCAATAAAAAGTTAAAGACATATAAACAATGAAATCCTAAATCAATAATTAATTAACCATACCACCTCAATTTTTAATAAAATATTGTGTATCTATATCTATTAAATTGCCTACTCCCTCAAAAATTAATTTTATCTATCAAGCAGATGTCCATATGCAACATTATATAGAGTCAACTAAAGAAGCTACCTTACCTTGGGAAATATCTTCATATATAAGTAGAGACTTAGATATGCATCTACTTCACTAGGTGTATGGTGATCATGAACTCTAACCTATGAGAATGATCTTCACCATAGAAAGATAACTTCCTTTGTACTATGCAATAAAGGATATCAATAAATTCATTGTGCCTACAAGTTAATTTTATTATGATCAATAAATAGGCCAGTGCCTTGAATTATGCTCTAAAGTGAGTTTAAACGACATGGTGGAAAATTTATCAAATGATCAACTTGATTAGGATGATGAATGAGAACTTATGATTAGTAGATTTTAACTATTATAGGTAATGAGAAATAATTGGCCTTACTTTTAGGAAAGTGAGTTCCTTGAAATCCATATCCATAAATGTGTTGAGGTTTTTACTAAATAACATGTGGAACCTAATTACTTGTTTCATATCTTTCATTACACACTTGTACTTCTACCATCATATTGGTATTTACATCAAGAATGTAGGAGGGATACAAAGCATTAGACATAGGTGAAGAGTGACTTCATTCAAACTTTTGTGTTTGAAGATGAGAATATTGTGGTTCATAATGTGCTACTCAAAATCAAACATTTCCTATGCCATGGGTGTGTAGAGGATTTAAGAACCATGATGAAGTCTATTGTATAGAAGAACACAACCTTTGATCTAAATACAACATTATAAAGATATAAAGTTGTTAAGATGGAAGAATGATATCTTATGCAGCCATGCCACCAAATACAAAATGAAGACGAGGAAACTAAATATTTATATATTGGTGGTGATATCAATTTGACTTATTTTTTGAACCTAAATAGCCTATAGAACTATTAAAGGATCTAGTTACAGGACCCATAAAGAAAAAAAATTGCATAACATAAAGATTATAGAATAGGAAGGGAAAAGAATGTTGTAAGAATCTACTAATGGGGAAAAGCATAAGATTTATTAGCAACCTATTAAAAATCATGTGGAAAACAAGTAAGTATATTCCTAAATTGGCACATATAGGTGACTATTGGACTAAATCCAAGGTCTCAAAAGCTATGAAACTCCTGATGGATTATCAAGATGTGTTTCCCACAAAATTGTCAAAAGTTAGAAAACATACCCTTCCTTATGTAAAATTCATATAAAACTCAAGGAATGCACATGACCCATCAAGAAAGTGTTGTATAATTTGAATCCAAACATGAATTTGAAAGTGAAGGGTGAACTAGACAAAATGCAAGAATCATGTATAATCTATCCTATAAAGAAAGTATATTGGGTCAGTCCCATGATAGTGTAAACTAGGTAAATAGGGGAGATCAAAGTATGTGTTGTTTACTAAATTTTGATTTATTCATGTTTTAATGATCCATTTATGATTCCCCTCATAGATAAAGTCTTGTAATCTATCACAGGTCGTGAAGTTTACTCCTTCATAGATGGGTCTAGTGGGTATCATAAAATACCCATCACAAATGAAGATAGCGCTAAATAAAATCTTGTCATGGAATGGGGATCATTTACATATAAGGTAATGCCTTTTGACCTCAATAACTCACCTACATTTATTTTTCTAGAGTAGTGATGATGGAATTTAGAAATTTCATTCATAACCTCTTGGAAGTATACCTAGATGATTGGGCAGTCTTCTCTTTATTTAAATATCACTTGTTTAAGCTGAGCCTGATGATAAAATGTTATCAAGCTTTATGAATTTCCCTAAATTTGAAAAAATGCTTATTTTTTACACCTTTTGGTGTCTTATTAGGTCATGTAGTATGTAGTGAAGGGATTTTGGTAGAACAAGCAAAAATTATAGTCATTTTTAGTATGCCCCCACTAGTTGGCTCCACAAAGGTGTGATCCTTTATTGGCCACATAGGTTACTATCAAAATTTTATAACTGGATATGCAACTGCTTTATCCAAATTATAGTATTATTTCTGCAAAGGTACAAATTCTATTTGGAATTCTGAGTGTTAAGTATATTTCATAAAATTAAAGTAGAGATTGGTTATTATACCTATTCTCATTTTTATAGATTGGAGTAAGCCCTTTCATGTGCATGTTGAAGCTTCTGGTATCATAGTTGGTTTTTTGCTTATGTATCTAAGAGATGGTAGAATAGACCACCCCATATATTACACAACTAAAAGGGAAGAACTAGCTATAGTATTTGTACTACATAAATTTAGACATTATCTTTTTGTGACACCATTTGAAGTTTTCACAAATCAACAAGCTCTACAATACCTCATCAATAATCCTATGCTTAGAGATTGAATTTAAATATGGTTGATGCTCTTTCAAGAATTTTAATTTTGCTTAAACATTAAGCTAGGAAGAGAAAATGTTGGTCTATATTATCTCAATCACATCACGAATGGGGAAGAGCCAAAAGAACTAAATGAAGATTATCTTGATGCCTATCTATTTTGAGTTTCTGTAATACCTAATAATTTTCAATCAATTGATTATTTATTGAAATAAGGGGTATTCCATACACACTACCAAGAAAGATACAAGAAATAATTTATCAATTAAGATTTTCCATATACTATTTTAAATGGGATCTTATATCATTTGGGGAAGGATGAAGTACTATATAGGGTAGTTCTATAACATTGACATCCACATCTCTTATAGGAATCACACAAAGGAATAGAAGGAGGTCATTCTTTTAGAGAAGCTATTATGAAAAAACTATTACATAGTGGATTATGTGGCCTAATCTTTTTCAGGATGCACATAGAGTAGCATAACATTATGATGAATGTTAATGAATGGGTAAGCCACACCAAAAGGATGAAATGCCATTGTAGCCTTTATTATCCAAATAACCTTTTTAATAGTGGGTAATCATTTTTTTAAGACCTATAAAACCCCAATTAAATGCAACAAATATCAATATATTATCATTACAATAGATTAATTTACCAAATGCGTTGAAGCTACTATAACACCCAATTATGGGGTGAAGGACATAGAAAAGTTCCTTTACAAGAATATTATTACATAGTTTGGATGGCCCATCAATATCATAAGTGATTGAGGGATACAATTCTTGAATAATACTATCAAATCTCTTATTGAAGAATTCATGATTTCCCATCATAAAAGTACTATTTACCATCCTCAAGCTAACAACAAGATGAGGCTTATAATAAAGTTTTGGGAAAGATGATGATGAAGATATGTGATGTCTAGAGGGATTATTGGGAATATCATAATCCTACAATTATTTTGTCCTATCAAATTCATTATAAGAGGGCTACAAGTTTTGCTCCATTTTAGTTGGTCTATGGGCTTGAAGCAGTAATGCTTATGGAATACTTGGTACCCAGTCTATGCATTATAATGATTATGAGACTAGGGGATCCTAAGTCTCTCATAAATAGGCTTCTCAAATTGAATCAGATGGATGAGTATTGATGCATATCATCTTAGACATAGGAAGTTCATAAGTAGAGTTAGAAATCATGGCATGATAGGAACCTGTGCCATAAGGAATTTCACAAAGATCAACTAGTTTTGTTATATTATAGTCACTTTAGGGAATTTATGGGTAAATTACATATCATGTGGAAGGGCCTTACATTATACATGAAATATTGTAGCAAGAAATCATTATTTTAAGAGATCTTTAGGGAACCATTCTACCAAGGTAGGTGAATGGATGTAGGCTTGAGCCCTACTACTAATAGTCTTAATTTATATCTTTATTTGAAATGAGTGGGTTATGAGTAGAACCAAATAGATTAGGATTTCACATTTTTATATATTTTCTTATGTTTTTATCTCTCTCTATCTCTCTCTCTCTCTCTCTCTCTCTCTCTCTCTCTCTCTCTCTCTCTCTCTCTCTCTCTCTCTCTCTCTCTCTCTCTCTCTCTCTCTCTCTCTCTCTCTCTCTCTCTCTCTCTCTCTCTCTCTCTGTCTGTCTGTGTGTGTGTGTGTGTGTGTGTGTGTGTGTGTGTGTGTGTGTGTGTGTGTGTGTGTGTGTGTGTGTGTGTGTGTGTGTGTGTGTTTGTGTGTGTGTCTGTGTGTGATCTCTTCACCATATTTTATAGCCATGATAATAAGTATAGTGTGTGATACCCATGTGTAGAATAATTTTGGTACACTATTTTTTCTGTTATCAAAAGCAAAAGAAATCAATTTAGTTTGGTAATGTATGATCAAGTCACATCAGCTAAGATCTCAATCATATAATGGTCATCCCAACTAGTTATTTCCATAGCCTAAGTTTGATTGATCTAATCTTCAAAAATTCAATGGATAGTCAACATCATCAATACATACTCCATTACAAACATAAAAAATATAATGGAATATATCAACACATGCACCAAAAACTAACTACCTTTATTGCCAAATTGGATAAAAAATTTCACATCACCATTTAAATTGATATCAAAAGGATAAATCAACATAGCATTTATGTGGAAACCAATAGGTAAAAAATATATAAATGTATAAGATTATCAACCAAGTATGTATTTCAATCTTGTAACCATTATTATGAGATGAAGTTCAAGAGTCGAGATAACTTATCTAATGTAGAAAGAAAAAGTTTTCTAATTTTTAGAATTTAGATACCATGTATTATTTGCAACTCATGAAAAACATGACCAATTCTCTAAAAGTATCAATGGGAATTAATCTTGTACTTTGATAGACCAAATATATTGATCTATAACTATTTGATTACCTTCGATTGGTATAACAAAATCTCTTCTAACCATATCTAATAGATGTTGTATAACCACTTACTCTTGCAACCACACATTGGTTTTAAAACACTCATATTGAGTTATTGCTTTAGATGCGTACCTTTAGTGACTTAGGGGAAATTGTGTAAATATTCAATGGCTACTATAATGAGGGTAACATTTACATTCACCCCAATACCACCATCATCATCAATATGAAAATAATGGCTAGAACTATGGGCATGTCTGTGAAAGGTGATTCTCTTGCCCCCTACAAGTCAAAAATGCCTCTTATCCTTCAAAATTTTAGAGACATATATGTTTGGGGATCCATAGGAATCCCAAATGAATATATACAAGATAAACCAATGCACATCTTGGTCGAGTGCATCACATGCTGATTCTGGTAGACTACCAAGTCTATGAAGTAAATTCACAAAGGACTAATTGATATTGCATATTGCATGATCCACCAGAATGATTAGTTAAACTAGACTAAGTACTTTATATAAGAGATACTTAAAAATATTGATATGTGCTACATTACTTCCAAGAAGACTTTCCAATACCAATTTTTAATCTTTTTACTATGTTTCACTCAATAGAAGTCCCTTGAAGGAGAGGTGAACTCAGACACTAACTACTAGCCAATACAACAATTTTATAACTTGATATGGACAATAGAGTATAGCTCCTTAGATCATGAGGGTGTATTGAAGATATAGTGGGGGAAGTGTTTGGAGCTGATTGATACACACCCATATGTGTTATTAGATGTCATGTATTACCTATAACAACATGATATTATCATTTTTCTTCAAAAAATAATATTCATTCACATGCATGAGTTTCCTAGATCACCATTTAGACCCCTACCATATTTTTTTGCCATGTCCATGACACAAGATGCGGTTACCAAGAAAAAAGCATATGTAGCTAGGCATGTCGTACGTCTATAATCTATACCACCTAGCATAAAATTTCTTTTAGCATAACATCAACCAAAATCCACAACTTCATAGAAAAAGAAGGATAGCATAAGCTCTCCCTATAAAAAACATTACCTCTATTGAATCACAATATGAGGAGTACAAAAACTTGGCTAGATGACCCTGAGGTACACCATATCATAACTTTATATAACCTACCTTAGATGGGAACTAATGAATAGGAGGTCTACCAAGTGATGATTGTATATATGGTAGGAGATTTTTATGAGAATGTGGAGGAGAAGGAGTTCTTCTTTTGGAAGGTAGTGTGCACAATTCAAGTGTGTAAGAAGGTCCCTCCAAGTATTTGGCTAGAAATACCATGATGGTTAGCATCCACTTTTGTTGACACTATGTATGAAGAGGTTGAATAAATACATAGAATGGTCAAACTCTTTGAGTATTCACCTTCCACCACTTTTTGAGACATCGATGTATTTGTTCCACTACCTAAAATTCCATAGGAACTCTAGTGTACTGACCCATAAACCAATGAGAGTCTAGGGTTTATCCTACTATTGAATAATACACATTTGGTAGGGTAAACATTATTTAAGAAGTACAACATTATCCTTCCTTGAATTCACCACCACCCAAACATAGGATAGCTACTTTGGGGCATAAGAAAGCATTTGTTTCTAGCTCTATTTTCTAGTCAAGTGATTCACCAATTATAGAATAAGACCTTAATAATAGAGATATGATACCAAACCAACCTACAACTAAAGATCAAAAGGCTTCATGGGAGGAATCATCTCACGTAATAGAGTGATGCATATGATAAGAAGAAAGGAAGCACTATAAGAATAAGGCAAAATATTAGTAAGCTGAGCAAGCACATCATCAAGTTTAGGAATTTAAGTCTAAGTAGAAGGCCTATCATGTAGAAGCTAAATACCAATAGTCTATCAAGGAATAAAAGAAAGCATAAGAAGATACTAATGGAACAAAGCAAGTACATAAGGTGCACCAAAAAAATATGGATGTAAAATAGAGGATTAAAGAGGCTACACTCATTGTCAAGGCCAAGCTAGATGAATATAAGCAATGACAAGATGTAGAGGAAAAGGCAAAGATAGATTTATAAGATGTCACTCTTGCCAAACAATAAGTCGATGAAGCTGTGAGGAAGAAGAAAGAAGAAGATGAAGCCCTACATAAACAACAGGCTCAACCACAAGAATAGCAAACATGTGTAGCCAATATGCAGGCTACTCTAGAGCTATATGCATAGGCTAAGGTCAAACAAGACAAGGTTTATGTGATTTAATAATAGAAAAAATAATAAGAGCATGCACATAAATTATAAGAGGAGGAACATTTAAAAAAGATAGTTACATAAGAGGATCTCAATAGGAAAATAATAGAGGAAGAAAAGAGAAAATAGGATGAATACATTGCACAACAATTGAAGAATTAATTATATGAAAAGGAATAAAAACAAGTGACTAAACACAAACAACATAATGGGTCGAAGCATTTGGTGAAAGAATACAAATTCACAGCTACAACAATAAATCAGCAACTAGCCTTACCTTTAGGAGGAGTCTAGTTATGGAGGATTTAAA
This sequence comes from Torreya grandis, assembly GCA_037957365.1. Lineage (NCBI taxonomy): Eukaryota > Viridiplantae > Streptophyta > Pinopsida > Cupressales > Taxaceae > Torreya > Torreya grandis. The sequence goes on from JARHVA010005433.1 coordinate 607,923, forward strand.
TTATGGGTGTTCAGTGCACAACCTTCTCAATTCCACTTAAAACCATGTCATAACCTAATCCTTCACTTACCATAAGAACATTGGAAACCTTCCCACTTTAGTAGGTATCATCATTATATGTTTCAAGGTTATCATTGAATAAGTAGTTAGAGGGCATTACAACATTCCAAGAGTCTATTGCATAGAAGGCTTCCTCACTAGATTAAGAGGTCTATCAATCTAAGGATTAAAACATTAAGTTGAAGGCTTGAATACACAAATATAAAAATATTATCTAGGATACTTATCTATATTTGGTCACTCAAACAATCAAGGACCAAGTATTGTCTGATTAATGTAGACTCAAAACACTTGTTTTTGAGTGTAAAAAATATTGGTGCATAGCATATAAACTACATTCATTGGGAACATTGGGATAGGATGTCAAAGCCAAGGCTACCACACTAATCACTCTTCTAAAGGAGTACCAAGGAATGCTTGACATTGACACACTTTAAGCTCAATAGATCACACATAGCTTGCTTGATTAGAAGCAACAATTAGACACCACATTAGCTATTTCTAGCATGGAATTTAGAAAGGATGATACAACCCAAATCAACTCTATAAAGTCACACTAAAAATATGGAGAAGGATGGAGTACTCTAGGAATCACTAAATGCCAAATATAATGTGCACAATAACCTTTAAAACTGGTAGATATAATTATTGCATAGTTCTTTCTCTAGACTTCAAGCTCAAATACATGCAAATAAGATGGAATAGTTGAGTGGAGAAAATTATACAAGGGTTATGAAAAATAAGGCTATTTGAGCATCACTAATGATGAATAACTCAAACATATCATTAGTTACCATGTTCCACTACACACCTTACTGTTATTAATAAAAGAAGTGATGATAGATTAAAACACATATAAAATAGATATGACTCCTTTCACTAGCTTAATTTCACATATTATGAATGCACCTTCTTATAGGTCACCTCATAGCTACAATAAATAATCACATGGTGCAAGGCTACTCAGTCCTAGTCTAAGGACTATTTTGATCAGCCTTTGTCTACATCCATGCCACCAACTTCAAGTTAAGTACTATTCAAAGTACAAATTTTGAAAATTTTGCATAAAATTCTGAAGTGGGGAAGACTTAGTAAGATAAGTGGGCCAAGTTGTTTGGAAAATCATAAAGGGTGGCCACCTAGTTACATCAACCTATTAAATACCCACAAAGTGTAGTATGCTACTAAACTAATTAGTTAAAACCCTAAAAGTGAAGCTAATTAGTGCACAAGAGGTAAAAATAGGAAATGATGCCCTGAATGATTATTATGACTCTTATTGGTCAAACCATTCTAGTATCTCCTTGTAGCTTGTACATTCTTTAAAGATATTACAACATTGTATTGGGATGAGATAACCTTTTAAGTCTAGGAAAGTGTTGTTATAAGAATGCGGATTGTAAAGTTGTGCAAGATATTTATATGATATTTGTATGTTATGCACTCATTTTGTTATTTTATAGCCTATTTTGTCTTATATTCAAGATTTGTAATAAGATATAATATGAAGAGACTCTATTTTTGGTGCCAAGTATGAGAAGAAGATGAACAGTCATAGATTGGAAATGTCTTTACATACTTTTTTTTGTAAGAAGAAGGGGGTTCTTCTTTTAATAGAGATCAATAGAGATTATCTGGTTATGGTTACCTATGTGATTTATTATTATGTTACTTTTGTACATTTTCATGTGTAATGTCTTCGTTAATTTCTATTTAAACTATTTTGAATGCATTATTTCAGTTTATACAATATTGGTTACTCTAAATTTACTCATTACTGTAGAATAATTAATGCATCTTACATTTATGTCATCTAATTTCCTATATTTTGAGATAAAATGTTCTTTGCACATGAACTATCTCATAGTTATCCTCATCCTTAGCATGTTTTGATGCTTTAAGAACCTCTACTAACAATCAGTTATGTATCTAACCTTTTATATTAGGTATTCCATATAGGACACTAGCATCAAACAAATAAAGTAGAATCAACATAATTATCCCAAGCTGACATTAGTGCCTAGAGAACCAAAAGTGTTAGATCCAAAATCTAATGGCTACTCTAGAATATCCTTCTATAACACTTGATGCCTATTCTAGATCTATTATTGTGTTAGCATCATAAGTAGATAATTATATTACTTATTTATCATTTCCATGCATATGTTAGTTGTATTTTTTATTTAGCCTATTCTCAACATAATAAATTTAGTGTATGTCTATATCTAAGTTTGGAATTTAATTAGATCACTATAGATTTTATTATCACCCTTTTGCATTATAATTAATGCTTCTTACATTTGCTTAATCTAATTTCCTATATTTTGAGATAAAATATTCTGTGCACATGAAGTATCTCATATATATCCTCATCATTGGTATGTTTTGATGCTTCAGGAACCTATGCTAACAATCAATTATGTATGCAACCTTTTATAGTAGGTATTCCATATAGGATACTTTCATCAAACACATATAATAGAATCAACATAATTATCCCAAGCTGACATTAGTGTCTAGAGTACCAAAAGTGTTAGATCCAAAATCTAATGGTTATTCTAGAATCTCCTTCTACAACACATTGTGCCTATTTCAGATTCATTATTATGTTATAATCATAAATAGATAATTATATTACTTATTTGTCAATTCCATGTATATCTTAGTTGTATTTTTTATATTTAGCCTATTCTCAACATAATAAATTTAGTGTATGTTTATATCTAAGTTTGGCATTTAATTAGATCATTATATATTTGATTATCACCCTTTTACATTATAATTTATATATTCTTAACCCCATTAACAGAAATTATAATATTCCTCAATCCAATTTAGGGTTAAACATTTGGTGAACTTTATATTTAAACATCAAAACCTAGGTCAATTAGGGTTTTCTAATTTTTTCCATTATTGATACATTATTTATATAATCACACAATCATGTTTTCCGTGGACATCTCTATAAATTATTTCATGGTACAATATATTATAGTGGTTATTACCTATTATATCTCATTCCTTTTTAAATCCATTTGGTCTATAAGAGATTTAGAACTTGCATTCCTACATACTCCTTGCTCTAATGTTTATAATGATATTTTACCTATCACAACAAACTTCCAAATGGATGTCATGAAATAATCATCCCCCCTAGGTCATGCTATCACCCAACCCAAGGATAGTACATCCAAAACCTCACTCTTGGACTTGTTGCAACACTCAATCCATTACAAAGATATATTTTTAGATGTATTATGTATGACTATACTCCCTTGTAATGTTAAACCACCATATATGGCCTCTATCTTAAATTCTATAAAATGTATTAAACATAATATATCCTTTGAAAAAGAGGATTTATGGCCTCAACATCTTATAAACAATTGTTTTCCACTCTACATCTAGGTGTGTTTGTAACAAAATGATAACACAAGTTTTTTGGGACAATGGTTCATGAGCCAACATTTTCAACATATCCTTTCTCTACTTAATTGGAATTATAACATCAAACTTGGAAACATATAATATGAGCATCAATGGATTTGAAAATATTTTGAGATAAGTATTAGGGAAAATAACATTGAATATTACCATGAATCCTTGTACATTACCCATTTATGCCAAGTTATGACAAATGATTTGAAATATAACATTATCATGGGATGTCCTTAGATACACGAAATGTATGTAGTTCCATTTACATTTTATGCATTCATAAAATTTAGTCATTAGGGACTGATATACACATGTCCAATGAATACTAATCCCTTCAAAAATTGTTTAATGGTACAACCAAATAATACTACACCACAATCCTATAATTTTGATTTTGGTTCTATATGTTTATAAAAATATGGATATAAAGGCCAAGGGTTGGGTAAAAATTAGAAATTAATAGCTCATCCTATTAATCTTAAAAATAATACAAATTGATAAGGTTTGGGTTTTTTAGAAAAGCCTAAAAGACACAAAAATATCTCTCATAGTATAATTTGTTTTATAAAGGCCAAAACTAGATGTATACATATCTATAAAATTGATCTTACATTAGTCAATAATCATCTAATTTATGAAGATGCTTCCCAAAAAAAATTGGCACTGGATGAGTTTTCCAATGATGAATCATTACTAGAGGAATTAGGGGTATATGAGGATATCCACTATACCATAAGAATATGTTTTCTCATGCCACCTTTGCTCATGCTTACTTTGGTGAGAGAGATGATACCAATTTCCAACATGATGCATAAAACTATATTATAACCACATCATTCATCATAGATAAGTCTACTTTGTTAAACAAAGGAATAATTAAGTGTAACTTTGGGATAGATAAGGACCCTCAACTAGTTTTACTTACTACCATGATGTAGGATGATGAACTAAAAGCCGTCCTCCATTATTTTTTTAAACTCTTTTCTTGGAATTATTTAGACATGCCTAGAATTTATCCATCATTAGTAATGCATAACATATTATTATATCAAATGTAAAACCGGTAAAATAAAAAAAATTGAATAAACATCCTAAAGTGGTATTATTGGTAAAATATGAAATTTAAAATATCTTCAATGTTATCTTTATAAGATCAATTGCAAATTATGACTAGGTATCCAACATTTTTCCTATAAAAAATCCCAATGGTGATATTTGGTATTACACTAATTACTTTGATTTAAACAAGGCTTATCCTAAAGATGATTTTCCATTACCTAACACTGACATGATTGTATATTTTACAATTGGATATAAGAAATTTTAATTTATGGATGGATTCATATGATATAAAAAATTCAAAATTAACCTCAAATATCAAGAAAAGATCACACTTACCACTCCTTGGGGTACTTTTTTTTATACAATCATGCTTTTTGGATTAAAAAACATAGGATCCACATATCAAAGGGACATGACTCATATATTTCATGATTTTATTTTTATAAATATTGAAGATTACGTTGATTATTTAATTAAAAAATTAAAATGTCACTAAGACCATGCTATTGATTTACAAAAAATATTTGAGTGCTTGCACAAGTTCAATGTTCAATTAAATCTAAAAAAGCGTGTTTTTGAGGTATTTTGGAAAAAATCCTAGCATACATTATTTCTTAGTGAGGCATTGAGTTTGATCCAAAAAAGGTAAAATCTATTGTAAAAGTGTCACCACCAACCAATCTAAATTAGTTTTGATGTTTACAAGGCTAAATTCAAGTTAATTAGTGTTTCATTGCCCAGTTGGATAATAAAACAATCTCTTTCACCCATTTTTAATAAAAATTTACAAAATTCATATGGGATGATGTATGTCAACAAATTTTTAATAAAATTAAAGCATATTTATCAAATCCACTAGTTTTTATGCCTCCTATCCTAGGTAGACCATTACTTCTTTACATATCCACCACCCATGAGGCCTTACAGGCCTACTAACACAATTTGATGTTAATTGCAAAGAATGTACAATATATTATATTAGTTTCCAATTAGTTAATTACAAATGCAAATATAAAACAATGTAAAAAATATGTTTAGACTTAGTTTTATACTCAGAAACTATGACACTATTTTCTCAATAATGAGTTTCATGTTGTAATTAAACAATATTCATTAAGGTTCCTTATGAATAAACCAGACCTAACTAGATGCATATAAAAATGGGTGATAAACTTACATAGTTGGATCTAAAAAAATTATCCCGAAAGTTAATAAAACTACAAGTCATAGCCAACTATTTAGCAACAACTCCTTTACCAAATTATTTTTTGCTCACTAAAGTTTTCTAGGATGAGTTAGATGTATATAACACATCTTCCAATCCATGGATATTTTTATTTGATAGATCAAAGTGTAGAATTAGGGTGGGTGATGGTATTGTATTTTTTACCCTTGAGGGTGAATACATGCCTTTATCTTATAAATTATCATTTTTTTGTACCAAATATGAGGTCTTGATCATCAAATTATCCATAGCACATAATATTGATATAAGAGACATCTAAGTTTTAGTGATTACCAGTTGGTTGTTAATAAATTTACTAATCATTACCAAACCAAATAAGGGAATCTTATGACATATAAATAAATGGTAGACAAACTCACATTAACATTTAACACATTTTCTATCTATAGTATTCCACAAAAAAATAACCATCTTGTAGATTCCATGGAAATTATGACATCCTTGATGAATTTTGATGGTGATAATATAAAATTTAAAATATAATAGATATCAAGTCCTTCCATTTATTTTGATAAAGTGAACACCTTGGTCATTCTTGTTGTTACTCACATTACTATACCATAAAATTGTACAATGATATATATAATTTTATTTATCAAGCCTATATAACAAACCATCTTGCATGAAATGATAAATTAAAATTAAAAAAGTGAAGCATTTCATTATTTTATTATTGTTCCAATTCTTAAACAAAGATGAGGCCCACACTACTCTCTTTGAAATGCATGATAACAATTATGGTGGTAATTTCAGTGATTGTGCCATGTCTTAGAAACTATTACACCAAGGTTATTACTAGACTACAATGGAATAAGAATGTATTAAACATGAAAAAATATGTTTAAAATTCCAAAACTATATCAATTTAAATCATGCACCATCACATGAATTATAGTGGATCATTTCACCATGGCCTTTTTCCTTATGGCAATTTGACTTAATAGGAAAGGTAAATCTAATATCTACTATTGGACACAAATTTATCATTATGAATATAAAATATACTATAAAATGGGTGGAAGTAATCTCATTTGAGTTTACCATAAGGGATGACATATGTAAGTTTTTGATGACAAACTATTATTTCCCATTTCAGCATAACTTCAGCTATTGTTTTTTATAATGAAAGATAATTTAAAAACAAGATAGTCAAATGATTTTTCATTAAATAAAAGATTAAGCATAAATTTTATACACCTTATTAATAATAGGGAAATGTCCAGGAAAAGGCACCCAATAAGATAATTATCAAAATACTTGGAAACATAATTGAACAATACAACATTGATTGACACCAATAAATGGTCTATGTTTTATGGGCATACTAAACTAATGTACTCACACTTACACAAGACACACTTTACTCTTTGGCCTAGAATATAGAGTTTATCTTATCTATTTTACTTGAAATACCTTGCTTGTGTGTTTATCTTAAAGACATCAACAAAGATAATGAATATCATTAAAAGAGATTCCATCAGTTAGATCGGTTGAGTGCCAAATACACATAAGTTGTTGAGCAATTATGTGTTTATCACAATCATGTAAAATGAGCATGTAAAAGAAAGTTTCAACCATGTGACTTTGATTTGAGTGACCTGGTATTGAAATAAAATCAAATGAATACCAAAGTACAAAAATACCAAAATAACAAGTTTAAACCAAATTGGTTGAGACTATTTAAAATTACATAAAATATAAGAAAAGGTATATACCACCTTACTATAATTGAATGAAATACTATAAAAATACCAATGAATATTATGTAATTTTTAAAATATATTACGTAATAAATATTAAAAAATACCAAAAAAATTAAAAAATATTCAAAAATATAAAAACATTTTTGGAACCTACATATTCCCTTATCTCATTGGCATCTATGTGTTAGCTCCATGTTGATGGATAACATACTCATTTACTACTACATGCACATATGTGTCACTATTACACTTGAGTGTGATACATGCATACATATATACATGATCAATTCTTATTTTGGATGTTGGGTCATCCCTATACTCATGGCATGCATACATTGGGGGCATCCACTTCTTTGATCTTGATACACACAAGTTATATGGTTCAATGATCACATTTAAATATCATGTTTGATATTACATATGTACTTACACATGCCTTTATCCATGATTATATATTACATAGGGTACTTGATATGATATACACTTGACATTATTTTCTAACACATTAGATCCATGGGCTACTATTACATGTTTTATGTTGGTTGCTTATGTTTTACTTTATGCACTTCTTTGAGTGTCATGACTTGTATTGTCTCACTTTTTAAATCATATAAATATGATCCTTTACTTATGACACACATACCTATGTATGCTTACATTTACATTTTCATATGTCATTATTTATTTTATAGACATTTGAATATGTCATCTTTTTTAATTGATATTTGACTAAGTCATGTCCCTTCGATTGTGAAATATTTGAACATTCCCCTTATTTGTGGTCTTCTTAGACCATTGAATTTTGAATTTATTTTGAGTGATCTTGTGTGTGATTGATTTGATTGTTGATATTTTATTTTTACTATTTAGATATTGAAATTATCCTTATCATGCATCTTAGGACTTCATGTGATCGTATTACTTTTCTATGTTTCAATGTTATATTTACCTAGACATGTTCCTTATATATAATAAATTGATATATTCATAAATTATAAAGTTGAATTATCCTTTAAGGTGAGGTAAATATCAATACCTATCTTTACCACACCTCAAAGGTAGCATATTAGTGGGGGCATGTCATAATGGCATGTTCTCTACACTTGGCACAATTTTTAGATTCAATGGGGACATGTTTTGGAAGCATGTTATCCACACTCATTTAGTACATGGTACTTATATATGTTTTAAGATTTAGTGGGGTAATGTCATATGGGCATGGATTACACACATTCATAGTTCTCAAATTCAAGGGAGGCATGCTTTAGAATCATGTTATCTACACCTATTCAATATTCAACATCTACAGATTACATGGAGACATATTTTGGAAACATGTTTCCACATTGGTACTTATATCAACTTTAAAATTTCTCCATACATAGTGGGGGCATGATTTTGGACTCATTTCTCCACACTTACATAGTTTTCCAAATCAACCAAAGCACACAGTTATACAATTCATATTCATAGTTGTGGAAAAATTATATACATTATTACCATTCTTATACATAATCTAAACATGAGACATATATAATGTGCATATGTTTTTCAATGTGCACCTAATATTGAAAAATTCAAATCAATTTTAGATTCTAAAACATTCTCAGGGATTGTCACCATCCACTAGTTGGATTTTTATGAACTATATTGATCCAATTTATTATAGTAGTTGGTTTACCTTTTGGTATGGTTAAAGTGATCAAACCAATCAAACTTTCTAAGTTTTTAGGTTGGAATTGATAGTATCATCCAACCTCAATAGTTTGATAGTGTGGGTGACTTATTTTACTCACACTAACAAGGTTATAAGTATCATTGGGTTGTATAGTTGAGCTAATCTCAACTTCTAAGAGGAAACTCATGTTTACTCCAAAGTTGGGGGCATGTGCCTTCCAACCTCTCTCTCTCTCTCTCTCTCAATATATATATGCTTTAAATATATATATATATATATATATATATATATATATATATTCATAATATCAATTTTAGAGCCTTACAATTATACATATTTTTCAAATCAACTTTCCAATAAGGAAGGTGGTTTACATCAACACACAAGGGGTATTCCTAAACCTTGATCTTTCAATTTAAATATATTTAAAGTACATTCAATTTTAGATTATAGGCACTAATTATATATTGTAACATGATCTTAGTTTCAAGTCAATCACTAGAAAAGAACTCAATTTGTGAACACATAAAGATAAGGTGTGTTATTGTTGACCAAATTTGACATTTTGGTCAAATTAAGGCACCCCTAGTAAAAAAATTGAATTTTTAGGTCTATAAGGGAGTATAATATCTTTTAATGAGGTGTTTAATAGGTTACTTGACATCAATTAATTTTATATTGGCTTTGGATAATTAGTTTCTATAATCTTATATCATTTTTACGTCATTTGAGGGGTCAAAACAATGCATTTAATGATTTGTATAGGTTTTTGGGGAATGTGCATGTGTCAAAATGTTATTTAATGTCCAATGTGTCATTATAAGTCTTAAATAATTGAAACTACTAAAAATATGGTAGGTTATTTAGAGAAAAGGTAGTTTTCTTGGTAAAAAGAAAAAATGGCACTTGTATGGCCTCCTTGGGAAGTGTGCCCCTTGGAAAAAGTTGAAATGTGACTCTTAATATTTGATAAGATCAATCCCATGTTTTTTTGGATCTATACGTTCCATTTATTTCTCAAAACTATTTTTCTCTCTTTTCACCTTTCTAGACACAAAAAGTGACTTACAGGTTTGTACTTGGTATGGTCAACACAAGGGGTTTTAATTTTAATGATTTTGGTAAGTTTTTTTCCACTCAAAGGAATTAATTTTCATATAAATATGTAAAATAATGATCAAATGTGCTTTATAAATCATCGATTTAAAGTTGACTATGCAAATTTGCATGCCCATCTATGAACCCCATTAGTTTTTCCTTAGTTTGAGAAATTACATATAAATTAGTTGTTGAGGTGAGATATAGAGGATGATTAATTCATTATAACATGGTATCCATTCTTTTTTTAAAGTTCCATAGTGTTTGGATAAGCAAATTGGTCTATGATGCAAGAAGGTGTCACCATGTATAATTTTAGTTGGAGTGTTTCTATTGTTTGAGTGTCTCTCTCTTGTAGAGGTCTCATATAGCTATTAAATGGTGTTCCATAGGTCTATGGGTCATATTACCACCTCATTTAATGTTTGGGTTCACCATGTTACCTCTTGGTTTGCTCGCAAGCTTTTTTACTTTCATTGTCAACTCTTTACACAATTTTAGTTACAATCCCATACATAAGCTTTCTCATCCTATCTAGAAGTGGTAATAGAGGTGATTAGATTATACAAGACTTTAGGATTTTAAAGAAGTTATTTTTTATGTTGGGTGAGGTGTAAGTTTGACTATATGCTCATATTCCATGCCAAGGCAATCATTTGATACATCTATCTACTCTTTTCACATGTATGCAAGTGTTTTTAGGTTGGAAAAGGTGATTTGAAGCTAGTTTCAAGGTGTTTCTTGGTGAATATTATGTATTTGAAGAATGAGAATACATTTTGAGCTATTGTGAAGCTATTCAACATCACATTTTACCACATTTCATGCTTTGTTTGCTTAATTTTCAAAAAACCCCCACCTATAGGTGGTTGAGCAGGGGGTTGGAGTGTTGTATAGAAGGGCTAAAGAAATGTGACACTTCCTATTCATTTTTATTTTATAATAAATCCATGGTATACCTATGCAAAGTTTATATAAGGCAAAAGGGGGTGTTAAACCTACTTGAAGAAGCAAAGGACTAAGTTTTGGGATCAAATCCCTAGGAAAGAAAAATAGAGGTTAGCAGGTTTTTGTATACCTTTAATAAATTGTTTCCCAAATACTTCAATGTGTTTAAATAGGTAAATTTGATAGCTTATGATATGTAAAAGAAGCATACAAAGTGTGAAGGAGAAAGGACTAGTGGAAGATGGTTTTTAAAGACCTCAAATATGCCTGAGAATGCACTATAATACTTCAATGAAATCTACAAGCCTATTGATACAAATGACCCTTTTACCACTTCAAGAGAACAACATTGAGAAATGGTTGTGACTAAGGCTTCTCAACTAGTGAGATGAGATTAAATGAATACAAGTAATAAATAAAGTTTAAGACAAATGTCCCTTTGCAATCCATGAATGGCTATAGGTATCCATTGTACAAATGATCCATACCTATTGGCTAACAAATTTGTCCTTATCTAAAAATATTCTATTTTGATTCAATACCCTTCTTCTTTCAAGAATAAATAAGTTAAACAACAAATGGATGAACTATCAAAAATAATTCCCATCTAAATTAAGGTACAACTCCCTTTAAAATTTTCAATGAATTCATATTATTCTAAACATCATGATACACTTTTAACCAAAAAGTGCTTAAAGGCTAACTAACATCCATACGCAATCATGCTATGAATGTGATATCCTTTTCTATAGCAATAGTGAGTAATAGCATACATAGATTCTATCTTTAATGACAATCAAATAGATAAACACACACACACACACACACACACACACACACATATATATATATATATATATATATATATATTATTGAACCAATACATGATAAAACACATAGAATGAATTGTCTAGTGAAAGAGTAATTACCATATGAAAGAAGATTTCACATAGAAAACCCAATTTCAAATACTCAAATGCACATATCCAAGTATGCAGTAATTGATTCTCCTTTTTCATTCACAGATGAAAAATATTCTAGACAAATATCATATATATTATAAATAATAGTAGTTCAGTTCTAAATTTTCTTATCTCCTTTTTCTTCACTTTTTTCTCTATCCCTATTTTTAACTACCCAATATATATATATATATATAGTTGCCCTAATTAAATAATCTTTCAAACTAAACCAGAGTTAAAGTAACTTTGACCCAGATGGGATTTAAGTTTTTTACAAATTCAAATACAATCATGTTTTAAACACAAAACCAACTTAATAAATGAATAAAAGAAATTGTGTAAATAATATTATCCCTGAAGTGACAGATTAGAATCTCCAAGTTTTGTGTGTTTGGTTGGGTAGGCACGTTGAGATTTCAACTTTTGAAATGCTATAACAAACTCCTAGAGTTTTGAGAGATTGGGAATACTGATTTGCTTTATATTAGCTTTACAGATATTTTCTTCCCTCAAAATTTTCCCCATATTCTTTGTGTGCTCTAGGATTGTGTCAATGCAGTGATAAAAAACTGACTCTACCTTAGAAATTTGAGAGAAATTTTTTGTTAATAAGTTTTCACTTTATTTAATGATGTTCATCTTTTCTATGAAGTATTGAATCACAGTATTGATGTCCTTTTCTAGTTTTCCATCATCCTTAATGTATTTCACATCAATACACTATAGATCATGTTGTAATGATTGAGTGAATTCAATAATTTCTTTGATTATTTTTGTGATTTCAATTTACCCTTATCAGGATACTAAACTCCTCCATTAAATTTTTTTCTTACTTACATATAGTATATCTTCATCCAAACCTATGAAATTCTTTTCTGACAAAAACTTTGTTATTCCATACTTTTGTACCTCAACAATTTGGTTCATAAAACTCATCCATTTGAATTCATATTTTATCCACAGAGAATTTTGTGTCTTCAAATCTTTAATAGTAAATATGGTTAGATCATATACATTCTTCATTTTATTAATTATTCCATACCTTTATTGATGATGTCATCCAATTAATCATCAAATACCCTAGCGACCATTTTGCTTCTATGTATCTGATCCAACATCTTTTGATTGATAGGTGATTTTGGATCAAAAGACAAGGGCAGTTGGGCAATAGGTTATGGATCTAAATTATGAATGGTGTCAATATACTTTGCCATTGACCATAAGGTTTTCTTCAACTCCTTTTTATCATTTTCATCCTTCCAGGTTTGGCTGAATATATTTTTGGTGGATGTTTCAAGGTGATGTACATCTATGGCATGTGATGCAATCCCAAGATCTATCTTTTCAATTGTAAAATCCTAAACTGTAGGATCTTGAGCTTCTTCATTAGTTCTTGGTTAGGCTATTTCTGCACTCTAGTTCCCTGTGTTAGGGTTGATATCTATCCTAGATGTTGTTTTTAATTTCTTAGATCTAGGAGTTTCTCCTAAATATTTACTTACCATGTCTTCTAATGGCAAAGAAAATGGGACTAATTTTCTCTTGTTGTTGATTGAGCTTTCTAGCCATTTAGGTATAGAGGCCAAGACTTCTTTATCAATATTTGATTGATCATAAGGTATATTTGAAATAATCATCAGGTTAGTAAAATTAGAAGACATCTATGTTTATTGTTTTTAACTAACCTCTTCCACCATTAGTGAATCAGATTCTTTATCACCTATTGCTTCTTCTAAATCCTCTTCAAAATTTAAATCCATAACTATTTTTTCAAGAATCTAACTCTTTCCCTTGCTTTTCATCCTTGATCTGGTAGCACAAGGAGGCAAAATAATTTTAATAGCCTTCTTGGATTCTTTGATGATATGATCCTTTCCAGTCTTTGACTTGGAAGTACCTGCATCATAGATATCAATCAATTAGTTAGAGGAGCTTATTGGGGATGGTGATTCAACTATTGATGTAAATTATTGGGGAACTTTATTATGTGCTCCCCCCATTTTTTGTTTCCTCAACCATTTCTTGGTTCTCCTTATCATCGGGAGGGTATTAACCTCAATCCTATCTTATTCATTTTTATCCCAGTCAATTTTTGGAATAGGTGATTATTTTATCTATTTGAATTGTAGATCATTTACATGTTCTTCATTAACAAAAATTCTAGAAATGTCCATATTTAAATTAATGGTAATTATTTATCCTAGGGAAAACCTGGACCATAGTCTTCTTATGACCTCGAACTCATCTAAACAATCCACCCAATAATCCTCCAATTGGGGAATATGTGAAAACCCTATTCCAAAATCTAAGTTATCCATGGCAAAGCCTTTTCTATCAAATTGGGATCTAGCTGTGAAGCACTAAAAACTAAATTTTTAAAAATCCACTTCCAAATTCAAAGCATCAGATATTGACTGACATGAATAACATCTAATTTCAATGGAAAAAGATATACCAGGTTTAATTTTCATTGGAAATTTTGTATCCACATGTGTTAATTGTCTACAGACTTATATCAATATAAAATGGTCAAAAACATACTTGGGTAACCTCAAATGTTCACCATCAAAACCCCAAACTTTGATATAAGTGAACATGGAAAAATGAATAAAGAAACTACCATAAATCTTGATCAACTACATATCCTCATTAGACATCCTATTATTGATGTTGTTTTCTAATTTATGAGTCATTTTTTTGGTAAAAACATCATTAATCCTCCTATAATTTTCATAACAATTATGCATTTGTAATTGTGAATAATAATAATAAATTTTGTTATCCTCAACCAATGGTACATGAGGAAGCCTTACCCATTGTCTTGTAGATGCTAGGAAATATAAGAGGTATGAGGACACGTAAAAATATTTATTCCCCAAATAATTACTTAGACGCAAATGTAAACATTCAGCTATAATTTTTGCCTGGTCTACATATTGCTCTCTTTAGAGGATCACCTGTATGAAAAATTACATCCAGTCTTCCTAATAATATGCCTAAGCATTTTCGTTTAGCTTGTGTAGTAACACAATAATATATTGTACTTCTAGAATCATGTGATTTATTTTTAATGGTTTGGGTAGTCTTAAACCCCCTTTTTGGAATTTTAATAACCAATTCCTTGCGATCACACTCTTGTAAATTGTTTTTTTAGTGAAAAATAACCATAGGAAGAAGTAATATTGAAGTCAAAATATGGTTCCTTGGGTGGAATTCTCATCATATAAATTAGGGTTTGTCTATTAATATATAGTAAAACATTACCATCTATAGTTCTGATGCACCTATTTTGAGGTTCATATCTATTCATGCATTTTAGAACTAATTTGGGGCATATATAGCTATGGGAAAGGCTACAACTTTGACCAAACCACTTTACACTATCTTCTAAATCATAGGATTTGACACAATATTTCTAGCCCTCTCCTTAAAATTTTCTAAGTCATATTGAACTAGAGAGGTGTCTGCAATTTCAAGAAGAGAAGAGATGAGACTAGGACCATGTTCATAACCAAGATATGCAGATTTCATGGCTACAAGTTAGAGGATATAATGAAAAAAATGTTTTGAACTTATTAAATAATGTTTTAAACTCAAAAGGATTCTTCTTTCCAAACAAGTAATGGAAACAACTTATTGTAAGAGTGGAGCTAACCTTAAATGTATCTGAAATCACTATGAATTTGAGCAACAAATATCTTATATCACTTGTGTTGTTCTCCTTTGTATCACCCAGTGTTTTTTTCTAAATTTGACTTGTTTTCTCTTAATACAGACATTAACTAGGTTAAATAATTAAACCAAAACAATACATGCTAAAAATACTTGATAAGATGTGAATTCTGACATATGCATTAATGGTGAGCATTTTTTACATGTAATTTTGATGAGTAATGATTATCTATAACCTCATGAAAATTTAAAACTTTCCACTTTAAAATGAGTTTAGGATATATTCTCCTCTAAATCTCCCACTAATTTTGACTTAGAGAAATCCTCAAGGCAAGATGAGAGTATATTCACTAAATTATTGAACCATTGAAATGTGGTTCAACTTTGGGGTTTAAAGATATGAGATGAACTACACAAGCTTACCAATAGTCACATGACTTTTTAAGAAAATTTGAATTTTGAAAAAGTGAACCATTAAACTATTGAGCTATTAAACTCCACTATAAGGTTTAAATGGTAGGTTCAACGATACATTAATTTATACAAGGGAACTAAGTGAACATGATTCCTTACAAAACATCGAGTATTTGAACTATTGAACTATTGAACCATTGAACTTTGATAAAGGGTTCAAGTTCAACTGGAAGGTTCAAATACATAGTTGAATTATACAAAGGGAAAAATAGTTCTCTTTGAGAAACATTAAAGCATTGAACTTGTTGAACCATTGAAATTTTGAACTTCAAGAATGGTTCAAGTTCAAAGGTTCAATTCTTTAGAAATTTTAGACAAAAAAGATGATAGGTGGGTGAACTTTAAAAATAAAGAGCCAACTTAATAAAAAAAGATATGACCAAAAAGGGGAAAATGATACGTTGACTCTTTCTTAAGGAAAATTCATGAAAAATTGAATAAGGATGACTCAAAGGGTAACATTGGCTCTGATTGGGGATTGCATTTTATGGCTAAATGTAGAGAACTTAGAAACTCTAGTTACGCATAAATTGAGAGATAGAGCTAGAAAAAAAGAAGTAAGACAAATCAAGATTTTGAAAGGAAAACATAACATGTGACAACAAAGCAAAGTTTATGTATAAAATAGGGGACACCTATTTCACAATCGATACAACTTAAAATCCTATCCATTATAAAATAGGGGTAAAATAGCTCCATCCAGATATTCTAATTTAAAAGAATTAGTAACTAGTACCTGATGAATTTTGAAAGGCCCTTTCCAAAGTGAATCAAATTTTCTATGGTATCCTTTAGGTTCTCTCCTTCTATCCCATAGTAATACTTCATCTCCTTCCATGAACTTTCTAGGTGTAGTTTTTTATCAAAAATCTTTTTAACCCTAGCTTGATGAGAAGTAATTTGATTAACCAATTCATTCCTCTCCTCCTCAATCTTAGTTAAGTACATAAATATTTTCTCTAAAGAATCTTAAAAGTATTGATCTTCAATAACATTTTATAATTTAGCCACATATAATTCTAGAGGTAATGATAACTATGTTCCTATCCCATAAATTAGTTTAAAAGATGCCATTCCTATTGTTCTTTTTGGGGTTACCTTATCAGCCTAGAGTGCTTCATAAAGTTTCTTATACCAATCTTTGGGATTATCACTCACCAAGTTCTTCACGATGGCTATCATATTTTTATTACTGGATTCTACTTGTCCATTCCCTTGAGGTTAATAATCTAATGAGTGAGAAAGAGAGATATTATGCTCATAGCAAAATGAAGTAAGTTATATTGAAGACAAATTGGTAGCGTTATCTACCACAAGATTTTGAAGAACACTAAAAAATATTAATATATTTTCTTTAGGAAAATTACATACCACTTCTGAAGTGGTTCTCTTCATAGGGGATGCTTCAACCCATTTCCTAAAATAGTCTGTTGTTGTTAAAATTTGTGTATGACCAGCACTTGAAGGAGGTGAAAGAGGTCTAATGAAGTCTAAACCCCACTATTTGAAAGGTTCTTCAATAATGATAGGCCTCAGAGGTATTGTTTCAAGTTGTGGTCTTCCTGAAAACATTTTGCATTTTTCATAGTTAGCCATCCATTTACATGCATATTTAAACATACCTAGCCAAAAATAACAATTTATAAGGATTTTGAATGCTGTGATCGAAGAAGAGAAATGTCCATTACAAGATTCATTATGAAAAACCTCCAATAGCTTATATTGTTGTTCCTAATCTACATACCACAAAAACATTCCATCTAGTCCCTTTTTGTATATGACATCACCCCAAATGACATATTTTGCTGATATTAACCTCAAATTCTTTTTCTCCTTTGGGGATAAGTGACTGGGATAGTCTCCATAAGTAAGATAGTGTGTTATATTTAAGAATCATTTATCTTTAAGCTCACCAATAGGATATTAGGAAGTTTTTCTTCTTCTTCTTCTTCCTTACTTCTAACAATCAATTTGCAAAAACCTTGACCTCTAACCAATTTAGATTGCCTAATCTCTAGATTATATTCTTGAATTTTAGCAATCCATGTTGCTCTATTATTCACCCTAACATCTTGTTGATTCAGAATGCTTTTCATAGCCAAACTAAGAACAAATACAACTGAATGAGAATGAAGTATATAATATCTAAATTGTTTAACAGCCTTTACTATAGCAAAAGCTTATTTCTCAAATAAATAATATTTAAGTTCATATTTGTTGAGAGGAAAACTCATAAATTCTATTGGGGCTTCTACATTTAATTAATTTTTTTGTAACAAGATACCAAACATGGTATGGTTTGAAGCATCATAGTAAATAACAAAATCTTTTTGGAAATTAGGATATACCAAAGTAGGTGTTTGTGTAATTACCTCTTTAATATCTTCAAATGTGTTATTAGTAGCTTCATTCCATCTGAATGCTTGATTTTTACTCAACATCCCTATAATATGTTTTGTAATCTTAATAAAATCAGGAATGAACCTTCAAAGAAAATTAATCTGGCCAAAGAAAGACTTAACTCCAATTTTATTAGAAGGAAGACTTAGCTATTGTATTGCTCTAACTATTTTTGGGTCAATTTTGATTCCATCCTTTGAAATTAGGTGTCGCAATAACTTCCCTTATGTAACATAGAAAACTAACTTCTTAGGGTTAAGAGATATCCCATGACTCTAACACCTTTGTAAAATGATCTCCAGATCCTTCAGATGATCCACCCTTTTCTAGAGAAAATAGCCAAATCGTCAAGATAAATGACAATAATTCTATCTTTCAAATCTTTAGAGGATGAATCCATCACCCATTTAAAATTTACACCAATGTTAATCAAACCAAAGTGCATATGGTTATAAGCAAGGGTTCCTCAAGGTGTAATGAAAGCAATTTTATGTTGGTCAACTATAGCCACACTTATCTGGTTATAACCTAATAACCCATCGAGCATGGAAATCATTTCTGACCCAACAATAGTTTGCAATATGTGATCCATCATAGGTAAGGGATAATTATATTTTAAACTGGCTTGGTTCAAATTCTTGAAGTCAACACAAATTCTTATTTCTCCATTCTTTTTGGACACTGGAATAATATTTACCACCTAGGTCGAGTGATGAATTGGATAAATAATCCTAGCCTTCAACATCTTGTTAATATCCTTAAAGAGAGACTCATCAAATTTTGGGTTATAATTTCTTAACTTCTACCTACATGGAGTTGTATTTTCTTTCAAAGGAATATGATGCTAAAACTACCTACATCTAAAATCTTTAAGATCATCATAGCACCAAGCAAATACATCCTTATACTTAATCAATAGATTAATTAATTTTTTTCTCCTCTGGTGAACAACACCTACCAATGTAAATCCATGTGGGATGAGTCTCACTTCTAATGTTGATTTTATCATATTCCTCCACTTGTTAGGATTCTAGACAATTTTGTCTTTAGTATATTCATCTTGTCTAGTGAATAAATGTTCTAGAGAGACCAATCCTTTAGGGATTTTGTTTCCCTTTAACTGAATTACATCATCTTTTGAATTGATTCTTGGATAGAGACTGAATTCTTTACATTCTACTTTAGATCCTTCAAAATAAGTCCCTAAGAACATCTCAGCATTATCCAAGATTTTTTTGATCTACTTGTTATTCTCAAAAACTTACCAATTTTCAGCATTATCTGGGACATTAAGACGATAGACTAGTTCTATTCTATATGAATCTCTTTTTAAATTAGGGTGTGGGAGAAGAAGAGAAGATGATACTACTAGATAATCGACCCATGTGTTATAGTCTCTATAAAATTGATTTAATAGAAAAGGCATCAAAATATTCTATCTCATCCCAAACTCTATTTTTGTAATGTCTCAATCTAACATTTTTAACTAAAAAAATTCCTCTCACTTATTTGACAATTAATTCAACATCTCCTCTTTTCTTGAGTATCTTTACACCCTTTCCTTTAGCTTCATTTAGCCCAAGCAACAAAGCCTCAGAATCTATATTATTATTAGTGTTTTAAAATTCTAGCTTGAAAGAGTAACAAAAAAATTCTCCTTTAGGTGAGATCAACACAACCCCTATTCCTAAATCAGTGGTAGCACAACTGTCATCAAATTCCATGGTTCATAGATCATTTGAATGAATAGAATTTGGGATATATTATTCATTCAAGTCTTCAGAAGAGAGAAAATAGTTTCTGAATTCACATTATTCAAATATAATCTGAGACTTAAGCTCATCAGAAGGGTATATAGTAAATTTGCATTTAGGTTCAAGTTCTAGCTTGAATTTCTACTTTCTCACTAGAATTATAGCTTTTAACCAATACAATTTAATCTATCCACCCAAATCTTTGAAAAAATTTATGTTCAATAACATCTCATAACTAGTATGGATATCCACTACTAAGATAGTCAACTTCACCTTTTTATTTGGATAGGCTGTAAGAGCAACTTGTGCATCTTTAATTTGTCTGAGAAAAGAATTTTTTTTCCATCCATAGAGTAACATCTACCAAATGTTTTAATAAGGAATAAGCTTAGGGCATTGGCTATAGAATAAGGCATTATATTATCAGAAGAACCTGAGTCTATGATACAATTGCTAAGTTTATGACTCTTTATGAACAAAGAAACATAAAATGGGTTGGACTTCATATCATCCATATAAGGGGTATCATCAGATGAATTGAGGATCATTTTAGGAGTATGAGTGGATGATTCAGGTGGAGAAGTAAATAATTTGGAAATGGGAGAATCAGTATTAACATTTAATTGACTCTCAGGTTTAACTTATGTAGGGATATTTTTGACATATTTGACCAATTTATCAAGTTCTTTGGGTTTCAACCTGAGGTATTTAGTAGGTGATATTTTAATCTTTATAGACTTACAAAATTCTAAAATATCAAAAGAAGTCTCATGATCATTTCTATGTAATCATTTATTTTCTTGGGTCTTCAAATTATTATCAGAGGTTCTAGTAAAAGGTTCCTTACCTTTAATAGGTACTTCTTAAGTATTAGAAAATCTTAGATTCTTCTAACTCCTAGTAAGGATAACACATGAAAGATCTTTAAGAGTAACCAATATTTCACCTCCTCTTTCTGAATCAGACTCATATTCTAGGAAATGTATTTCAGAGTCACTAGGTTACTTAAAGTTCCTTTCTTATATAGTAGCCTCTCCTAACACATCTTGAGTAATGGTAATTTGAGCATATCTAAGCATCTTTAGACAAGAATTTCCATCATGATCAGTAGTCAAATGAAAGGCACACATGTTACCTCTTCCAGAAGGAGCTTTAATAGTCAACCTTAGTTATGTTGATGTAAATGGTAATGTCTTTCCAACATTTACCTATTGATTAAAATTTCTCCTGCCAATATCTTGATATGGTTACTAGAATGAAGTACCAATTTTAGGTAATTGTCTTTGTAGGGAAATCATATCATTGACTATTATTTGAACCATAGGATCCATAGAGGATGAGGGTTGAGCATTAGGTATTTGGACTTATTTCTTCCATTTTATATCCATAATAAGATCATCCTCTAATCCAAATACCAAGGATTACACAAATACTAAATAGACAATTGCACCTCTTCTGAGATGAAAAATTATATCAAGAGGCATAAAATTAATAAAAAAACATTTTTGATTCTTAGAAGTTGACCTTTTAGTAGTAGGAATCTTATCCACAATTCTATTATATTTGGCTATAAATCTCCTCATGGTTTCATGTATCTCCTTCTTGAGCTGAGTTAATTGAACAAGAAGGGAATGTTCATCTTCTATGCTTTTAAATCTATTTTCAAATGAAGTTTTCATATCATTCTAGTTTGTGATTGAGGAATCAGTTAGATGATAAAACCATTGTGCTACAGTAACAGTTAGGGTTTTCAAAAAAATCCTTATAGATACATCTTTATGGTGTACACCTAACACACCACATGCTACTACAAAGGCACTCAAATTCTCCTCTAGTGATTTTCTTCCATCTCCATTAAATTTGGGTAAATTTTCTCTTGTATTTTTAGTTAAAGGATTCAAGTTGGCCCCTAAATTTAGAGGTCCTATAGCTTCTCCCCAAGGTTGGGCCATTGAAATAAAGCTTATGGTAGAAGGAAAGATAGTACCAAAAAGAGTTAAGGCTTGATAGATAGAGGATGTAGAGAGTTTATGAGGGCTAGGAGGTCTAATTCTAGATTTTCTAACATGGGCAAGAATATAAGGAAAATTTAGGCTTTGTAATATTTGAAAAGTAGAATCCTCAATTCCCTCTCTTCTCAAAGACCTTGTGTATCTTCTAAAATCTAGCTTATGATATTATATCTATTAACTTCTATGTTGTTCTTAATCTCTTTGCACTTTAAGGGGTTTGATTTCTTGCTACATTTTTTGCTTGCCTCCTTTGCCTGAGTAACAACAATCTCAAATTATCGACTAGTTCTTATTCTTTTTCTAATACTCTACTTTATCTCCTATAATCATCAATATTCTGATGAGTACACCAAGCAAGAGTATTTAACTAACTAATTATATCTTCCTACTCATCTTCAAAACAACTATTAGGTTGTAAAATAGGAATTATATTTTCATGTGGAAGCACCATTACAACTTCATATTAAGGTGACTAATTTTTTAGTAAAGATTTCAATTTTGTTCCCTAGTAGAGTCACTAAAAACTATTAGCTAACATATTTGTCCTTATCTAAAAATGTTTTATTTTGACTCAATACCCTTCTTATTTCAAGAACAAATAAGTTAAACAACAAATGGATGAACTATCAAAAATATTTCCCATCTGAATTAATGTATAGCTCCCTTTAAAATTTTCAATGAATTCAAATTATTCTAAACATCATGATACACTTTTAACCAGAAAGTGCTTAAAGGCTAACTAACATCCATACATAATCATGATATGAATGTGATATACTTTTCTATAATAGTAGTGAGTAATAGAATACATAGATTCTATCTTTAATGACAATCAAATATATATATATATATATATATATATATATATATATATATATATATATATATATATATATATATATATATATATAATTGATTCTCCTTTTAATTCAAAGATGATAAATATTCTATACAAATATCATATATATTATAAACAATAGTAGCGTAGCTCTAAAATTTCTTATCTCCCTTTTCTTCACTTTTTTCTCTATTCCTATTTTTAACTACCTAATATATATATATATATATATATATATATATATATATATATATATAGTTGCCCTCATTAACTAATCTTTCAAACTAAACTAGAGTTAAAGTAACTCTGACCCAGATGGGATTTAGTTTTTTTACAAATTTAAATAAAGATCAAGTTTTAAATAGAAAAACAACTAAATAAAAGAAATTGTGTAAGTAAGATCATGGCTGAAGTGATGGATTAGAATCTCTAGATTTGTTGTGTTCGATTGGGTATGCACATTGAGCTTTCCACTCCTGAAGTGCTATAATAAACTCCTACATTTTTGAGAGATTGGGAATATTGATGTACTTTATCCTAGATTTATAGATATTTTCTTCCCTCCAAATTTTCCCCATCTTCTGTGTGTGCTCTGGGAGTGTGTCGATGCAGTGACAAAGAAGTGAATCTACCTTTGAAATCTAACAAAAAAAATTTGTTAATAAGTTTTCACTTTCTTTAATGATGCTGATCTTTTCTTTGAAGGATTGAATCATAGTATTGATATTCTTTTCTAGTTTTCCATCATCCTTTATGTATTTCACATCAATGCATTATATATCATGTTGTAATGATTGAGTGAATTCAGTAATTTCTTTGATCATTTTTATGATTTCAATTCACCCTTGTCGGGATACCGAATTCTTCCATTCAATGTTTTTCTTATTTACATAGAGTATATCTTCATCCAAACCTATGAAATTCTTTTCTTAAAAAACTTCATTATTCCATACTTTTGTACCTCATCAATTTGGTTCATAACACTCATCCATTTGCCTTCATCTTTTATCCATAGAGAATTTTGTGTCTTCAAATCTTCAATAGTACTTGTGGTTAGATTATATACATTCTTTAGTTTATGAATTTATTTCGTACCTTTCTTGATGATGCCATCCAACCAATCATCAAATACCCTAGTGACCATTTTGCTTCTATGTATCTGATCCAACATATTTTGATTGACATGAAACTTTGGATCAAAAGATAGGGGTAGTTGGGAAATCAGTTGTGGATCTGAATTATGAATGGCATCAATGTACTCTACCATTAACCATAAGGTTTGTTTCAACTCCCTTTTGTCTTTTTCATCCTTTTAGGTTGGGCTAACTATCCTTTTGGTGGATGCTTCAAGGTGATGTACATCTATGGCACGTGATGCAAACCCAAGATCTATCTTTTCAATTGTAAAATCCTAAATTGTAGGATCTTGAACTTCTTCATTAGTTTTTGGTCAGGCTATTTCTACACTCTTGTTCCCTATGTTAGGGTTGACATCTACACTATATGTTGTTTTTAATTTCTTAGATTTAGGAGTTTTTCCTAAATATTTACTTATCATGTCTTCCAATGGCAAAGAAAATGGGACTACTTTTATCTTGTTGTTGATTGAACTTTCCAGCCATTTGGGTGTAGAGGCCAAGACTTCTTTATCAAGATTTGATTGATCAGAAGGAATATTTGAAATAATCATCGAGTTAGTAGAATCAAAAGCAATCTATGTTTATTATTTTGAACTAACCTCCTTTGCCATTGGTGAATCAAATTATTTATCACCTATTGCTTCTTCTAAATCCTCTTCAAAATTTAAATCCATAACTATTTTTTTTAGGAATCTGACTCTTTTTCTTGCTTTTCATCCTTGATCTGGTGGCATGAGGAGGCAAAATAGTTGTAAGGGCCTTCTTATATTCTTAGATGAAAAGATCCCTTCTAATATTTGACTTGGAAGTACCTGCATCATAGATATCAATTAGCTAGTTAGAGGAGCTTATTAGGGTTGGTGATTCAACTATTGATGTACATTGCTGGGGAACTTTATAATGAGCTCCCCCCAATTTTTGTTCACTCAACCATTGATTAGTCCTCCTTATCACTGAGAGGGTCTTAACCTCAATCCTATCTTCATTTTTATCCAAGTTAATTTCTAGAATAGGTGATTGTGTTATCTATACAAATTTTTAATCAGTCACATGTTCTTCATTATCAAAAATTCCAAAAATGTCCATATTTAAATTAAGGGTAATTATTTGTCCTAGGGAGAGCTTGGACCACAATATTTTTTTGACCTTAAATTCATCTAAAAAATCCTCCCAATAATCCTACAATTTGGGAATATGTGAAAACCCTGTTCCAAAATCCAAGTTATCCATGGCAAAGCCTTTGCTATCAAATTAGGATCTTGCCATGAAGCACTAAAAATTGAATTTTTTAAAATCTGCTTCCAAATTCATCAGATACTAACTGACATGAATAACATCTAAGTTCAATGGAAAAAGATATACCAAGTTTCTTTTTCATTAGGAATTTTTTATCAACATGTGCTAATTGTTTATAGACTTTTATCAATACAAAATGGTAAAAAACTTACCTAGGTAACCTCAAAGGTTCACCATCAAAACCCCCAACTCTAATATGAGGGAACTTGGAAAACTAAATAAAGAAACTGCCATAAATCTTGATCGGTTGCATAGCCTCATTAGACATCCTCTTATTGATGTTGTTTGATAATTCTTAAGTTTTTCTTTTGGTAAAAACATTATTAATCCTCCTATAATTTTCATAACAATTGTGCATTTATAATTGTGAATAATAATCATAAATTTTGTTGTCCTCAACCAAGGGCACATGAGGCAGTCCTACCCATTATCTTGTAGATGTCAGGTAATAAAAGAGGTATGAGGAGATGTAAAAATATTTATTCCCCAAACAATTACTTAGACCTAGATGCAAACATTCAACTATAATTTTTGCCTAGTCCACATATTTCTCTCCTTAGAGGTTCACTTGTATGAAAAAGTACATCTAGTCTTCCCAATAATATGCTTCAGCATTGCCCTTTAGCCTATGTAGTAACACCATAATATCTTGTACTTCTAGAATCATATGATTTATTGTTAATTGTCTTGGTAGTCTTGAACCCGCTTTTTGAAATTTTAATAACTAATTCTTTGTGATCAAGCTCTTGTAAATTGCTTTCTTCAATGAAAAATAACCATAGGAAAAGTAATATTGAGGTCAAAATATGGTTCCTTGGGAAGAATTCTAATCACAAATATTAGGGTTTATCTATTGATATGAAGTAAAACATTACCATCTACAGTTATGATGCACCTCTTTTGAGGTTCATATCTATTCATGCATTCTAGAAGTAATTCAGGGCATTGTAATGCCATGGTAAAGGAAATATCTTTGACTAAACCACTTTCCACTAGCTTCAACATCATAGGATTTGACATAGGATTTCTAGCCCTCTGCTTAAAATTTTCTAAGTCATATTGAACCAGAGAAGTGTCCCCAATTTTAGGAAGAGAAGAGATGAGACTAGGACCATGCTCATAACCAAGACATGCAGATTTCATGGCCTCAGGTTAGAGGATATAATGAAAAAAAATGTCTTAAACTTCTTAAATAATGTTGTAAACTGAAAAGGATTGTTCTTTCCAATCAAGTAATGGAAGAAACTTATGGTAAGAGTAGAACTCACCTTAAATGTATCTAAAATCACTATGAATTTGAGCAACAAAAATCTTATATCACTTGCACTATTCTCCTTTGTATCACCCAATGTTTGTTTTCTAAATTTGACTTATTTTCTCTTGATACAGGCATTAACTAGGTTGAATAATTAAACCAAAACAATACATGATAAAAATGCTTGATAAGACGTAAATTCTAACATATGCATTAATGGCAAGCATTTTTTATAGGCAATTTTGATGAGTAATTATTATCTATAACCTCATGAAAATTTAAAACTTTCCACTTTATAATGAGTTTAGTATATATTCTCCTCTAAATCTCCCACTAATTTTGACTTAGAGAAAGCCTCAGGGTGAGATGAGAGTATAGTCACTAAACTATTAAACCATTGAACCATTGAAATGTGGTTCAAATTCAAGTTTCGATGATAGGAGATGAACTACACAGGCTGACCAATAGTCACATGACTTTTCAAAAAACTTAGAATTTTGAAAAAGTGAACCATTGAAATCTTGAACTCTACTATAATTTTCAAGTAGTAGGTTCAATAATACATTAATTTATATAAGGGAACTAAGTGAACATGACTCCTTACAAAACATTGGGTATTTGAACTATTGAATTATTGAACCATTAAACTATGAAAAAGGGTTTAAGTTCAAGCAGAAGGTCCAAAGACATAATTGAATTATACAAAGGGAAAAATAGTTCACTTTTAGAAACATTAAATCATTGAACTTGTTGAACCATTGAACTTTTGAACTCTGAGAATGGTTCAAGTTCAAAGTTTCAATTCTTTATAAATTTCAGACACAAAAGATGATAGTGAGCAAACTTTAAAAATAAAGAGACGACTTAATAAACAATGTTATGACCAATAAGGGGAAATGATAAGTTGACTCTTAATTAAGGTCAATTCATGAAAAATTGAATAAGGGTGACTCAAAAGGTAATAATACCTATAGTAGGGTATGAAACATTAACCCCACCCTTGATACCTTTTGATGATTTGAGATCTTAAAAGGTGAATGAAAGTTCAAACATGCACTCTATGACCACTATGGGCTAAATTGAGATCACCAAACATCATAATAAAGGTCTAAATCATCATGATCAATCCTAGGATCACCTCATAAACACCTACAACTATCCTTAGGTGATAATAAAAGATAGTGAGAAAAATAGTGGTGTTTTGGTGTATAAATGGCCCAAGTATGAAACATATACACTTAAACAATGCAAGGTGACTCTAAGGGGGAACATAGGATGTTGATAAGATAGTTTTAAATTCAAATCATGCACCTATACCTATAATTACCCTCCTTTAAGAATATAATTACCACCTACAGGGGTCAGATAGGTGTGGTAAAGGGACAATGATGTATGCATAGTTTGGATGATGTTCAGGCCATATGGGGTGGGTGAATATGACATACATGTTGTATGACTTCAAATTTAGCTCAAGTGAGTATTTTTTCATCATAAACAATCCAATTAGAGTCAAATTAATGTATAGGTAGGGGCAAACTAGGAGTGTCTTAGTCAGAACACAGTGGGGTATCAAATTTTGGTTAGTAGTACATATGAGGCCCAAAAGGTAGTTTGGGTGATAGGATAATCATGTGATCATCATAGTAAAAGTTATGTAAGTTGCATGAGTTATAAAAATTATGAATTATATCCAAAAATGATGTCTTATACCACTATGTGTAGGTACAACCACCATTTTACAGTCTTGGACATGAAAATGAAAAGTATGACATGAGCTTGTTTAGGGAAGTAATGGAAGGTTGAAGTAATGAATGGGTATTGATACTTCTCTGTCATGACCATTGTAAAGATTAAAATATCTTGAGAGTGGAAAATTATATGGAGAGAAATCCTCATATAGATCAAACATGGTCCATTAAAAACATACCCTACACACAGTCATTTGCATAAGTTTGTCTTGTGTTTTAGGTGAGTTAAGTGGTCATATGACCTAGTCAAGAGACCAAATTCTATGTAAGATATATTTTTTATTTGAATAATATTCTCCAACCTTCAATTGATTTTAAAAACTAGGTGAAGTTCCCTCTATTTTGTCTTAGATAGAGGATACTTCCCCTCATAAAAACCCTGATAGTTTCAATAAGAAATGATCAATGGATGATCCAAGGGATGAGGAGAACCTTGAAACATGGTTTTTAAAAATATAAAATAATTAGGAAAATTTAAATGACACCTCATAGAGGGAGGAGTACCAGTAGAAAGGTCTAAACACCATAAGATATAGTCAGACATAACAAACTTGACTAGGCCTAACATCCAAATGGGGGATCTATTACACTTATAGCATGAGGTGAGAGTTCAAATCCATTATAGAATGCTTTTGGGATAAATTTAGATGTTTTAAATATTTTATGGGTAAAATAAATCAGCAAGAATCCATTTTTGAGCTCAAAACTCATTCGCAAATTTAAGAAAAGAGAGTGATATGTCAAATTATGATGCTCATATCTTTTGGAAAGTTTTGCATGGGATTACAATTAATTTGGAGATGCTAATATGGTCCCCTAAGATCAATTTTGTGAAATTTTTTATGAATTTAATGTGCAAACTTTATGAACCAACAATAAGACCAAAAACTACTCTAAAACCCTTATAAACCTTAATAGTGACTCAATGGAGGAAATGGAGTTGGATAGCTATCAAAATGTCATTTTTTCCTATAAAAATTATTTGATGTTTTTAAGGACTCATTTAGGCTACTCCCCATGCCTTTTAATTATATGGACTTGTATAGATGGGGTGCAAAATAGGCTCTTTTTGAATATTTTTTGTGTTTTACAGGTTATAGAAGGAGTCAATACAAGAAATAAAATATGTGTAAAATATTAATATTAATATAACTCCCCATATTAATTTCATTCCCTAAAAAACTTTCAAACTTCCCAAACCACATGATTTAACTCAGCAAGTCAAATTTGGCATATTGGACAAGCTAGTGAAGAAGATGAAAAACTTGAAGTGAGCTCATTTTAAGGTGTGTCTAATGATTATATGGACATATATGATATTTAAAAATTTCATTCACTCCCTCAAATATATTTTCAAGGATAATTGATGCCTTTTTGGAAGCCAAGTGTGCGGGGTGCATGAAAAGAGTTTTATTAGGATTGTAGATGATGATTTCTCCTTTCTAGTTAATTCCAAAAGACCAAGCATGTAAAAAGTGTATGGAGATTAATTAATTATGTCCATACCCTAAAATTACAATCATAATACTTAGTCTTGTTCATTTATAGGATGTTTAAATAGAGGCAATCATGAAGGTAGTTTTTCTGTGCAAAATGGGGAGTTTTATGCAACTTATCATGAAGTTTGTGACTTGGATGGGAATTATTAGTTATATAACTTGCATGGTTCATCCAATATAATTATAAAATTCATAATTAAATCCTTGAATCAAATTTACAAGTGTCCTTGTGACCCTTGGACTTCTCCCTTCTTCTCTCTCACACAAGTTCTATAAGAACTACCCAATTCAGCATTGTATTAAAGGCTTCACCTAAGTATGGTAAATCCCTACTCATTTTTATACCTTTTGATCAATAATATTAATAATTGATACATATTACATTAGTATTCATAGTGTTATTTACTTTAATGTTTAATTTTCTTAGTGAAGATTATGGATTCCTTAATAAGTTTTTAGATTCTCTCACCTATTTATAACTTCTTCTTGCAAGGCAAGTGATGTGTTCCAATAAATTTCAAAGTTTAAGTGAGATATTATCTTAATTATTTCCATTCAAGGCCTTTTTTCTAGTCCTCCTATATTTTCACATTCATCCATAATCCCACAATGTAATATTGATGTAAGAAGACATAGATTGGAGAGTGTATGTTTAGTTTTTCCTTTAATTTCAAGTGTAATATGCATATGGTTGGATGTCATCAATAAATTTGGTGTATCACCTCCCTTATGTTAGTTTTTTTTTCTCTCTCTCCCTTTTCACCCCCCCTCCCCAAAGTTATTAGTAGTAACAATCCAAAGTGGTACATCAAGGGAATTAGCCCTATGTAGAGATTCAACTCATTCCTTAGGCTACCCACAAGCCTAGAGGTGATTTAATTGTTCTAATTCAATGAGGAGAGATTTATATCTCTTAAAATGGTGAAAATATAAGTGACAATAGTTATACATAACCAGGTATGCATTCCTTTCCTTTAAACTAAATATTTTATTAGTAAATTAAAGGGGGGAATATATATGATATTTATGAATTATATAGTACCTTAGTCTTGTACAATTTAAAAACATAAAAATTGGTTGTTCCTCTTAGTTATAGATCTTTCCCACCTTTTTAAGTCTTGTACTCACTATATATTATGCCCCTTGGCATAATATATCAAACAAACTATGATCTAGGATTTTAACTCAAAGGAGGAGGTTAGTATAGAGTTAGTCTAAAAAATAATGAAAAATTAACTCACTAAAAATCTAACATCCTTTAGGCCTGATCATGGGGGGAGCATAATGAATAAACCAAATGATAACTTAGCAAAACATAGAATTAAATTAGAAATATAAACATAAAAACCTAAATTCCTTACCAAATCCTTGATATCTCCAAATGGTAATTCAATTGGCTTGATTGATTTATTTATAAGAACTGTTCATCAATGACATATGGATAACATCATCTCCTTTATGAGCCATTATTGAATATTTGGCTTTATTGATGGCTTGATGGCTTGATTGATTCAATATCTTGATGGATTTGGATCAATATTGGCATTATAACACTAGACTTTTAGCTTCATGAACCTATTTCTATATTATAACTACTTTGATTGAGTTCTCTAAATGAAGAGTTCTAGGCTTGATTTTATAAGCTTTCAAATCTCCTGGAATGGGTTAAATCTAACCATGATTGAGTTTCGCATATTCTTAGGATATTATTTTAGATATTTTGTAAAAGTGACAACTCACAAAGGTAATGAGTGTGTTCTAGGGTGCTCTAAGATGCTCTTGAATTTCATTTTTAGTAATTGATTTAATTGATTTATTAGCTCATGGGTGAAATCAATTAGGATTTCAAATTGATTTAACTTACCAGTTTATTTTTATTAGGGTGTGAAAGTTAATTAATTATTTTTAGGCATTTGGTAATTTGTTTGATTTTAATTAATTCAATGTGTGTATTTGCCTTATTTAATTGATTTAATAGGCTAAATTGATTTAATGTAAAGTTATAAAGCCAAATTTAAGACAAAGAAAATATTAGGTTAAATTTTTTATGATTGGTAAGAATTGGTGTAAAAGTCTAATGCAAATCCATTGGTGTCCAAATTTACATGTCTACATTTTGATCCTATTTGGGAAGATGTTACAATTTGTAAGCATAGTAATATATTTTCAAAGAATAAAATGTTTCTTTATGCTGACAAATGCAATGGTAATGATTGAATTGTAAATTCTCCTTCAAGGGAGTGGTTGGTAAGTGCATCAACAAATATTCCCTTAAAAGAAAGAATAAAAATGAGGGGACCAAATAAATGAAGATGATGGGGTGATAACACAATTATTTTCCCAAAGTTAGGCAAAATCATTGATAAATGCAAGTGTGATAGTGTACAATGGTTTGCCCAAAGGAGGTTATAAGAATTATACCCTAATAATGGCAATGTGGTATGATAACACAATGATTTTCCCCAATAGGAGATATAATCATTGTGAATATGGAGTTTTCCTAGTTAGGATAGACAAAAAAGAAAGGAAAGTGGTGATAACATAATGATTTTCCCCAACTGGTGATACAATCATTGAGAATGCATGTGGGTTAGTATATAATGTTGATGCAATATTCCCCAATTATTAAAAACATGATTGATAATTGATGTGTGTTAACTTGATCTAGAGGATAAATATGAATTTAGATAACTTACTAGTAGGGATATTATCTTCTAAACTAACAAAGGTTATAATTATTTCATTACTTAATTAATCTATTTAAGATATGATTGGGATTAATGCTGAGGAGATGGTGATGATGCATTAATTTTGTAGACCTCTCAAAGATAATTTTTGTTATAGTATTTGATGATAGGCTTCGTGATAGAATATCATCAAGGATTGGACAAAATATGCATAAAGATTGACTCTCAATATCTAATACTCAATGGAAAATAATTTCACTAATGATAAAAACCATGATGAAATTTTAGATGTTTGAATATCAATAAATTAAATAATAATGTGCAATGGATCATCTAATAAACACACATAGTTTGAATCATGGCCATGGTACATAAAGCAAACAAATAGGCAGATAAACAAACAAGTGTTAGTCCCTATGTTAGTATAAAAAAAATGATGAACATTACCCCTATAAATTAGTTGACAACTGAATAAATAAATAAGATGGGGGAATAGAAGAAAAGGAAGGGGATGGCTGAACTATCTCCATATGCACTAGTCAAGTGGATGTTGCCTACATAGCTATATGGATATGATGATCCAAAAAAAATTTAGGCCAAATTTAGTTCTCCCAAAAAATGGGAAGAAAATGATGATTGATAGAATATATGATGGATGTGATAGAATAATAAGGATGAAATCACAAAATGGTGATAGCATATGATAAAAAGCTAAAAAGGATGGAAAAATTAAAGAATAAGTGAGTTGTTTATGACTTAGTGAGGGTCTCCATTGTCATTAAGGGAAATAAATGGTCAATATTTTTTGGTTTTCATAAATGATTTTTAAATGCTTTTGTAATTTTTGAATCATCTCAACTCAATCAAGAATGATGAGACACTTAAATGGTCCAAGCTCACAAAATAATGAGAACGTTATAACTTGAAATGATTTTCTCAAAATTAAGAGAGAGTGGATGAAAAGGAACTAAGATGACCTTAATGTGAATCAAATGTGACACATATAGTCCTAAAATAGATTTATTTCATAGTAGTTCACCTCACAGTGAATAAATCTAACTAATGTAGTAGCCAATTCAAATAAAATAGGTACAGCTGGTATGATGGCATAATACGACACAAGAATGGATAGGTGGTATGTCAAGACACAATAAACTAATATTTCCCATTGTTTTCCCATAGGTTATTATAGCTAATATTCAATTGATATATCAATGATACCAATTTGCCCCAGTAGGTGATAAAATTAGTATCAAGACCGATGAACACTAATTTTCCCTAACATGCGATATAATCATGCTGACATAAAGAAAACTTGATAAAAAGGGAATAAGAAATGAAGGATGTAACTAAAAAAATTATATAATACTACTCAAAAATACTACCTCTATCTAAAATGCTTGATATAACTATTAAAATTGATCTGATTTTATATGCTAAAAATGTGAAACAAATGGATGAACTAAGGTCAAAAGAACTAGGTTGATAGGATTCAAAAAAAGTTTGGTTAAGTAGGAATGGAATGGTAGAATTCTATGATAGGATGGCCTTGCTTAGGATACTTATGGGTTGATTAATTGCATAAAATAGGATATTATACCCCAAGTGGTAGGGTGAAGGAAATGATTCTGTGATAATGAAAAATGGATATATGATAATGGCAATTGGATATGGTAAATTGAAATGCTATGGTACATATTTTTGGTTGATGATAGTGGTTGGTTTTTTATTTTTTTAGCCTAGGTAT
This sequence comes from Torreya grandis, assembly GCA_037957365.1. NCBI lineage: Eukaryota > Viridiplantae > Streptophyta > Pinopsida > Cupressales > Taxaceae > Torreya > Torreya grandis. The sequence goes on from JARHVA010005433.1 coordinate 642,639, forward strand.
GTGATTCTATTATTCCAATTTATGTGGAGATGCATGTCCTAATTATTAAATGATATAACTAGAATAGTCAATCATGTTAATTTCTAGCCCACACCTTGTTTGAATAACTTCTTTGTCATGAATTGGGTGTAGATTTAGATGCCAAGAATGTTGTTGTGATCTTTTTTGGTCATTGATTTTATTTCATTCAAACACTGAGATAAGGTATATTTGTAACCTCTATAAAGGAAAGTGTATCCATAGATGGTAAATAAGGATAAATGTTGATTGATAGGTGTGATTGGGAAATGAAATGGTGCATGATAATGGAATAAATAATGGATGGGAAACAAATGAAGATTGGGAATTTCAAGGACACATAATGTTGCTACTTTTGTATTTTACATAACTTTGGTTATGGTGAGGTCAAATATTTTTGAATATTATCTTGATAAGACCTCCAGATTCTTTTGTTGTTTAATTTTTAGAGTAGATACCATCTAATTAGGCTATAGATTAGAAGCTATATTGGTTTGATTTTTGATAATGTCTTCATCAAGCAGTGAAAAATTTTGTGTTCAGCTATTGGTACTTCAAAGAGGTTTCTACCAATGACTTTGTCTTGATTATCATGTAGCACTTCCAAGAAGGATTCACTAAATAACATTGACTTTTGACTTTGATTTTCCCCTAGCACCTCTAAAAAGGTTTCACTAGAGGATGCTGATTTCTAACTTTTATTTCCCTGTAGCACCTCTAAAAAGGTTTTAATAAGAGATTATTCTTCTACTTTATGGTTGTGGTCTTGGCCTCCTTCATTTTATTCATTTGATATGTCACCATGGATGTAGTTTAACAAGGTGTGAATTTTTTGGTCCCAATTGATACTTATGGGAGGTAGAATGTCAATGATATGGATATGATGGTTGATGGTAATGGCATGTGGAATGACAATGGGATGAGGGAAAGATACATAATCCTCATAAAAGACACTAAGATAAATTTTGTTTATTCTAAATTAATCATCCTCAAAAATCATACAAGTATCAAAAATGTATTCAAATTAATCTGTTAGGCATGTATAACCAATGTCATAACAACCATGATTGTATTCTATTTCTAAATCTAATTCTGACTCAAGGGACTCTGAATCTGATGTTGAGACTAATGTTTATTTTGATTCTAATGTTAAATCCAATGTCAGTCTAATAATAAAACTTGGATCTAATTCTAATTTTTCATCTGATGGGTAATTTGTTACAATGATGTCTTGTTGAATGTTTGGTATTGGATAAGTAACAACCTATGATGGCATAATGGGATCTATAAAGACTATTTTATCACAATGAGACTCCTCTAGGATGGGAAAGAGGTCAAGATACAAATCCTTAGAGATTAGCTTGTCAAAAGGAGGATCTTGAAAAATAGGCATATGGTCGAGGTAATGTTTTTCCCAAAGGTGATTATAATCATTAAGAAGTGACTCAAAAAATATTGGCTCATTAGAGTGAGACTCCTCGATAACTAGTATAGGATCAAAAGGTGATTCATCACAAGTTGACTTATCATAAGTGGTTGGTTCAAAAAAATCATCTTGGATTGGTTGGTTTTCTTGGCCTTGGTTTCTAATGAGTTAGAAAATACTAGTTTTAAACATAGCTTAGTCTTGAAATGATTATATTGGTTGAGGTTTTGATGGGATTGGTATTGAATGAGTAATGGCCTATGGTTGGATAATGATAGGGCATTGTGAAGATTGATTGCTCACATAAGCCAAATGATGAAATCCTTGAATGGTATAAATAGGGCATTGTTGTGGAACTTGATTACTTGCATAAGCTAGAACATCTAAGTCCTCCTTATAAACCATATCATCTCAGTTAGGGTTTTGAGTTAGATTTTAAGATAGTCTTTACTTTTGTTCCATGTATTGATTATTATAATGAGGGTAAGGATCCATCTCCTAAATAACATTATAATTGTAGAGGTCTATACCTAATTTCACCTCACCAACCATATCATCCCAATTGAGGTATTAACTTTGGTTCTTGATTTGATTTATACAAGGTGGATAAAATTCCATCACATAAACCATGTTATCATCAAAGGTGTCTTGAGTAAGTCCATAATAATCAAAGTCATTTTGTGTAGACATTATATCATAATTTGGATTATACGTGACTCTATAATAAGTTTATTTAGACATATATACATTAATGAAGAAAGCTATAAAACAAAAAGGCTTAGAGTTGTATAAAATCTAAAAAATTACATCAAAAGGACAAATAATTCAAACTTGGTCTAACTTGGTCAAAAGGGGTGGAGTTATGTCTCCAAATAATGATTTGATGATAGATTTGTATCTCCAAAATGGTTTGTGCTAAGACTTAGCATAAAATAGTCTAACATTAAATTTCTAACATAAAATTTCATACACACAAAAGGTCAAGTTTTGAATAAAAATTAGCATGCCAAAGTCTAGGCCAAAGTGTTTTAAATAAGGTCTAAACTAGGAAATGGAAAAGTTGAGTTTCTAGGGCTCTCATCCAAATATGGAGTCAAAATATATGCTCAAAAAAACATGATTTGATAATAATTCTATCCAAATGGCATCAAAAGCTATACTTTAAAACAAAGTTTGATGTGATTTGATTTAATCTAACAAAGTTATAAAAACTTTGACATAGACATGACACATGAAATCAAACATAAACATGATCAGTTGGTATAATCCATACGTCAAAAGACACCTAGAGAAAAGACTATGCTTTCCCAAATAAAGGCACAAATAATTATGAGGATAGGCTGAACAAATAAATAAGTGATAGTTTTCAAATTTGGGAAATTGATTAACCTAAGTTACATAACCCAAAAGAGAAATATCTATGTCTTGGCCACTGTGAAGAAAGGCCTACATAAAAATTAATCAATGTTTGAATTTAAACTTGGAAAGGTTAATTGAAAACTTAATTGTCAAAAAATTATGATTAGACTAAACAATCTATATAAGATTAGATGACATGATGATGCATGAACAAGATCCACTAACGTATGTGACATGATTTGGTTGGTTTCAAACAAATGTTTTTGATACAATTTCAAACAAGTCTTGAAATAAAATGAGTAGCCTAATAACATAATCATGCTCTAATGATGTGATCAATGTTATGTTTTAAAGACTCAAGGGCTCAAACCTGATAATGATGTGGGAAAAATAATGATACCCATCGCAAATAAGTAACACACACAAAAACATGTTTAGAAAAAATTTCAAGGTACAAGTGTGGTGTAAAATGACTAGTATAATGCCTCTTTGACAAGAGAGTGGTGTATGAACAAACTTGTTTTTGATGTGGCTATAAAAAAACACATAAATTTTAGTCTCAAAACACAAATCAAGAAAAATATAAATGAACAAAATAAAACTAAGTATAGTCATCCTAAATTTTATCAAGAGTGTGTCAAAGTAGGGTTGACTAAACTAATTACTTTTAGATCATTCTAGATGGATCCCATGTCTACCGACTTTCACATCAACAAATAAAAGAAGCAACACATTATTTGGGTCCACATTATATGGCTTATTATAAAAATGTCTTGCCATTTTTACAACCACTACATCCATCAATTACTTAGTATAGTGCGATGTCCAACTACTAAAACATCCTGAGCTTAGCCTTTACTAATGGAGATGGTTTAACCACTCAAACCATCATCCTAGTGAGGGGATCCCAATTTATATATCCCCCCCATGGAGATGGGTTAAACATGATGTTAGGTGATGAAATATTTTCTAAAATCTTCCCTAAATAAGTTTTGGGACGTAATGTCATCCCCCTTATAATCCAATATGCAATGAAATAAAAACTAAGTACAAGAGCTTTATGGTTATTTCTAGATCACCCAAGCCATGTAGGTCTTAGGTAGAGCTTTCACAACATCTCTTTTATGCCTTTATACTAAGGATATTTTCAATGGATTTGGTTATTTTTATCCCAAAAGTTCCCTAAAAGGGATGGATGGGAGATCATACACACATATCTCCCTTTTTTCTAAACAAACAATCAATAAACAACTTGCATGAAAATGAACTTGATCAAAAAAGCATGTAAACTAATATGTTGTTAAGTTCATTTTAATGAACCAAAATGAAATGTGTTGTGAATTTTGGCCTCTTATATTTTATTGAACTTATAATAACTTGATAAACATCCATGGCATAGAAAAGGAACTAGATTCTTTTTAGACACCAAATAGATGATGTAAACAAGTTTGACAACATGTTAGGATTTGATTAGGTTCATTGTTTAGACACCAATTGAAATGTTTGGAATTTGATTAATTATTTTTAAAATTACAAAATGAGATGTTTTATTAGTAAAAAACATTTTAATTATTTTTCAAATCAATCTTTCAACTTAAAAGTGTCAGATTATAATCCCCTGCTTAGAAGCACTTTTTCAAATGAAACAAACAAACTTGAAAAGTGTGATCTTAGGTTTGGATGAAATTTTGACCTGAAATAAAAACCACAAAAGATAAAAATATTATGTTAGTAAATTTTTATAAAAATACTCAAAAAATATAAAAAAATAAAATAAACCTATGAAACATGCAAACAACAAGTTAGAAGGTTAAAATAAAGAAAATTGAACACATAAAACATATAAAATTATAGTTAGTATTTTAACCATAAAATTTAAAATATAAATCCATTTAATACTAAATTTTTTAATGTTTTTTATAGGTCTAGTATTCACCTATCTACAAAAATTTAGGTCAAAAGAGTAAATAACATAAAATTTATTAGCTATGCAATAGTCATTTTTACTAAAAAATTAGAAAATAAAAAGTGACAGTGACTAAAAGAGTCATACATTATAAAATATAAATAAAATTTTAATGAAAATTTTCAAAGAATTAGGATTAAACAATTAATAAAATCTTATAAAAAATTCATTAAAAAATAATAAATAGATAAAAAATAAGAGCTATTTTAATATCCATATTTGTTAAAATTTGTGGGGTGTAGAATCATGTCCCACTGGGCATGTCATTTCTGATCTAAGATTTTAACTCAAAGGAGGAGGTTAGTATAGATTTAGTATAAAAAACACTTTAAAGTGAAATAAATAACAATATAACATCCTTTATTCATGATCATGGGGGGATCATAATGAATAAACCAAATGAGAACTCAACAAAACATGGAAGGAAATGAGAAATATAAAAATAAAAACATAAAATTTCTTACCAAATCCTTGATAGCTCGAAATGGTAATTCAATTAATTTTCTCATTTTATGCATAATAAGTATTCATTAATGACATATTACTATCATCATCTTCTTTATGCACCAATATTGAATGCTTGGCTTGATTGATGGATTGGTGGCTTTGGCTCAATTTTAGCATTATAACACTAAGATTTTAGATTCATGAACCTATTCTTACATTATAACTCTAATTTGATTTAGATATATAAATGAAGAGATATAAGTTTGATTTTATAAGCTTTCAAATCCCTTCGAATGGGATAAATCAGACCATGGTTGAGTTTATTAACTTTGGTTGAGTTTGGCATATTCCTAGGATATTCTTTTAGATATTTTCTAAAAGTGACAACTCACAAAGGTAATGAGTGTATTCTAGGATATTTTAAGATGATATTGAATTTAATTTTTAGTAATTGATTTATTATCTCATAGGTTATCTTAATTAGGATTTGGAATTTATTTAACTATTAATTGATTTTGATTATGGTGTGCAAGTTAATTAATTATTTTTAGGCATTTGGTCATTTATTTGATTGTGATTAATTAAATGTATGAATTTTCCTTGTTTAATTGATTTAATAGATAAAATTCATTTAATACAAGGTTATTAAGACAAATTCAAGACTAATAGAAATTTTTAGGTTAAATGTTTAATGATTGGTAAGAATTGGTCTAATAGTTTGATGCAAAGCCATTAGGGGCCAAATTTACATCTCTATAATTTGCCCCTATTTGGGAAGATGTTTCAAGATATAAGCATAGTATCATATTTTCAAAGGATAAAATGTTTATTTATGCTTATGACTACAATGGTAGTGATTTAAATGTAACTACCCCCTAGAGGGAGCAGTTTATAACCTAGGCATTTTTTCTTGCCCAAAATGCTTAAAATGTACTTATCTTCTATCTTTATAAGTTCTAAACTAGTACCTACTTATTTTCTCACTAGACACTAACATCTAAGATAGACATTTGCATTGACATTAATTTCCTAACCCAACATAGGTGTCTAGTGTAGACATCCCATTATGGCCACAACTGGCTTTTAACCAGACTTTAGACCGATTCCTAACAAACATTGTAAATTAATCATAAAAATCATCGAACATCCCAATTTTGGCCATGTATCATTCATCAATTCTTAGAATTAAGTTGAGGCATCCCTATTTGGGGTATTATACCATGCACAATAATAACCTCTCATGAATTCATCCTCAGTGACTTTGTGACCTAACAACCAAAGTTTGGCCTATGGACCTATTAAGTGGAACACTTGATCAAATATTAAAATAAATAAAATGTTAATGAAAATGAATCATATAATTAAACAATATTAAATTCTTAGTTGAATTATATATTTGTAGTTAATTAATAACTAAAAATAGAAATTCTAAAATTCAAAATATGAAGCCTTTTTATCATTGCCTTTTTGAGTTGTCAAGCTCTTCCAAAATATCTCAAAATATCTAATTTGAGATCCATGCTTGGTAATTGAAAATAATAATTACATTATAAATTTCAACTCATATAGAGTTAGCCACAACTCACTTAGGGTTAATTTGAACTCATTCCATGTTTAAACTCAACCTTAACTTAGGTGAGAGTTAACTTTGGAAGCTATAAATATAAGGCCATACATATTGATATCCAAGCTATCTTTGTGTAATGTTATAATTCTCAAATATATGCAAAAGAAACTTTCAAGTAGTGCTACCATGCCAAATTCATAAGCTACTTAGCCAAGCTAGGGTGCCAAGGAAAGGTGAAGTAAATGAAAATTCCATTAATGAAGATTTTTTGATGCACAAACCAATCAAGCCACATTAACAAGCCATTTAAAGCTCAAAAAAAGGTAAGAGAATGAATTATGTTGTGTTACAGTTATGTTTTCATTTGTATTTTTGTTACATATGCTCTCCTTAGTGTCTAGGCTAGAGGTGTCAAGTTTTTTAGAGTGTTATTTTGATTTTGTTTATTAGACTAACACTATATTCATCTCCCTTTTACATATTCCTTGTTCATATGATGGCACACTCGGTTGGACCACGCACCCAAAAATAATGAATAGTGTCTCTTAATATATTTTTAAATCCAAGAATACTTCATTATATAGCTTAATTTTTTGATTTATCGTTAACTTTTATATATTTTCCTTATGACTATGTATTCACAAATTCGTGACTGCATAACTATGAATTTAGCACAAAAAACCAAGAAATCATTGGCTAAATCCATGAAATTATTTTAGAAAACTATGAAATCACTTTATTTTATCCTTGGACTTGTGAAACTATGAAATTAGGATAAAACTAGAAAAAACATTAAGAAAAACACAAAATTGTCCTACAAGAAAAAGTCTTTTTCATTTCTTTTAGCTAACAGTGAAATTATTATAGATTGGCAAATTTGTTATTTTTAATAACAAAATCATATTTAAGGGGAGGAAAATCACATTTCCAATTTGTGGATTCACTTTATTTATTAGATAATTAATCTTTTGCAGCAATGAAAACATTTTTCTAATAACAAAATCATTATCAAATAGTGAAATCATTCTTGTGTGTTGTGTTTTGTTAAAGGTTTCCTAGAACTACAAACTAATCCTAGAAGTGAAAAATTATTTTTTTGAGTAAAAAATACATCTACTTTAATATAAAAATCATCAAATAAAGTTGTGAAATAATTTTAAACCCATGAAATCTCTCAATAAGATTTTTTAAGCATTCTATCTTGACTTTGTTTTTATGATAGAATAATTTTGTAGTTCACATTTGTTTCATAACTACAAAATCATTCTAAAGAGGGGATTTCATGTTTTTTTGAGCTAATTTTCAAGGATATCACTTTTTTCAAGCAACAAGTAAAGCCATTAACATATTTTTTAGGACTAAAGGCCAAGAAAACACAATTTTAAAACACTCTAAGTAATCATATTTTCAAGGATATCTTTCTCTTGAATTATTTTCATTTTATGTAAAGGTTTCATGCATGCCAAGGGGGATAAAATTCAATGTTAAATAATCATAATATTTTTCATTTTTATGCTTTTTTCCAAGTGTTTGTTTAGCAATACAAGTGTCACGTGTATGCTCTCCCCCTGTCCCCTTTAGGGAACTTGGGTGATAAAAAATGCTTACTTTTTGCTTTTGTCACTTTTGTCCAAAAACATGGAAGAAAAGTCATTAAGAACCTCCCAAAAATCTGAGTGATTTTGGTGACCCCAAAACAATCTTAAAATTCCTTCCCCTTATTTTTATTTCATGCATTTTGTCTTGTGGGTGGGAGTTCATCTCCTCCCCATAGGCTCTCAAGGGAAGTGTTGACCTGGTAATTCATCTCCTGACATCACTTTAACACCAATCCATGGTAGGAGTATGAAAATTAATGCCAACTTATTAGGATTATTTTTTGAGTGGTTAATGAATCTCTATTAGTAATAAACTATCTTATAACATAATATTAACTTAGACATCATACTACACTAAACAATTGATGGAGGTAGTGGTTATGGAAAGGATAATACCTTTTCACAACAAGATAGTTATCATATATCTAAATGATGTCGATTTACCTAGTGTTAACCACACATATGGTACCATTTATAAATGAATAAAAACTAACAGTTTAGACAACCCCACTTGTCATGGGCATATTGTCAATGCTAAGTGAGTAGCCCAAAGTTCTATGTCATCATACAATCTCTTGAGAGAAGAGGGGGCTTAAAAACCCTAATTTTCATGTGCTTTTACTTTTTGGATTAAAAAATTAATTTCCTCTCAAGAAAAATTATATAGAAATTAATTTTATAGCACAATTCTACCTTGTTAAGTTTAGAATTTAAGATGTTACACTTAGGAGGCGATTTTGTCAGTTTTCCTTTTTACTTGGATTTTATTACATTGAAACTATTTTTTTGTCATACCACACCCAAAACAAGTCATGTTTTAAAATCACTCTTTTATTTAAAGAGGCATTATTCCATCCATTTTACATCACACATTTGCCTTAGATATTTATCAAACTTTTATGTGTGTGTCACTTGTTGAAAAGGGGCATCATTACACTTCCCACGTTATTCCAAGTATTTTGGCTTAGAATCTTTAAAACAAACCTTTTATCATATATTAATAAAATGATAGTGTAATTATACTAATTATATCATTTCAAAAACTTGTTACCTTATATTCAATTACAATTTTGAAACCACACGTACCTTCTTGGTCCATGTCTAGTACCATCATGTTGCTCATTATTATCTATATTATTGTCTATTTGAGGTACCTATCCTTTTAAAGTCAAGTTCATAATCAGTCTTCATAATTTTATATTCAAATATTGATTGATTTATGACTATGCCTTGCATAATTTTGTCTAGGACATTTATATCTCACTTTTGGGTTATGGAACTTGACTAATTCCTTGCTCAATTTTAAAGACTATTTTTGTACCTAAATTTAGAGAAGTGGTCTATCTTCCATATGCCTAAAGTCTAATGTATTTTTACAAAGTTTAATTTTATGTTTTAATCTAAATGCCTATTTTGTGTCAAAGTATTTAAAAATTTCTAGATTAAATCTCTTACCTTTTAGACGTAGTTTGTTTAAAAGTCTAGATTTTGTTCCTTGTTACCAAATGACCTACAAAAATTATTTTTTGTTATTAGACCTAGTGTTATTTAAAATTCTAGATTTTTTTCCTTGTTTCAAAAATACATAATAATTTCCCTTCTATTATATTTCAATTTTAGATCTTGTTTTGTGTTTTTGAGAGTCCTAGAATCTTACCATTTTATTTTAGACATAGTTGCTTTGAGCCTAGCTTTATGCCTTCTTCACAACGACTTAATAACCTTTTTCATCTTTTAGACCTAGATTAGACTTATTTGAAACACTTTTATATAAGTTTTTCATTTGGTTTTATTCATCTACTTGACCATTAGTGTAAGACATTTAATGTTTGACATTTGAAATTAAACTATTTTAGACCAAGTTTATCATTGCCTATTTTGGAGATACAACTCCATTTCTTGGACCAAGTTTGGACCATTTTTATTTTAGACCTTTTTTTAGGAGTTTTAACTCTAAGCCTATGTTTTTGGAACATTAGTCATTGATTTGGATATGTCTAGCTACATTCTTAGTAGATCTTGTACAATCTAGGCTATGATAAGGTGGTGATAAATGATGACTTTGTTTAAGACCCCTATGGCAATGATGTAGTTTATTATATGAATCCTTATCCTCCTTGCACTACTAAATCTAGGGAATAGATTCAAGATCTATTAGCCCATTATTTGATTAACATGCCTCCTTATTTGGATAAAAATTAAGAACAAACTGCATAATATCTTGATATTATACCATCAATTGTAGAACAATCTCAAAAACAGTCATATTACATTACTATGCCATAGACATATGATAATTATTTATTTTATCATCACTTGATTGAAAAAAAGGATGAGGCTTTAGTTAGAGATGTAGAGGTAGGGGCCAAATTTCCATCAAACTTACCCCATGAAAATTTTCCTAGTATAGTTAGAGTTCCTCTCAACATGACTTATACCCAAATAATTGAAAAAGTCTCTAATAGAAATCCTTATTTTCTCATGTTGATTTCATATCAAGATCATCCAAATATTCTTGTCAAAAGAAAGGGCCTCATGGAGGACCACTTTATAAACATACAACAATCATATCAAACATATTTATTTCTAGCATTAAATTTTAATTCCATGACCATGCCAAACACTCCACTCATAGAGATAGCTCCTTTAATAAGACTATTAATTACAATAGCAGGTCAAGATAATTTAGGTATAAACCCATATACATAAAACACTTTAGTTGGTGACATGTATAGTGTACCATATATTGAATAAGTGACTACTATTTTATGCATAACAAGGTGCTAAGCATGGTGGATAACACACAAGTGTCTTCCAATCTAGGCCAAAGTAGTTTAACTACACCAACAAATAATATAAAATAATAAGTGCCTTTAGTTAATACCATGAGTGGTTCACAATAGCAAGGAGTAGGAACTCCTACATCCCAATCATAACAAGTTACCTTTAATCCTGAACCAACTACTTCATCAAGCACACAAACAGAAGGATTAAGTAATCAAGCATTGACTAGTACTTTGCATCCATAACAAGTGAAAAATGCTAGTCCACCTCAACATGTGACAACTAACATTCCAAAACAATATGCACAAGCTAGTTTACCATCATAACAAAGGTCAAACACTACAATACCTTAACAGGGGCAATAAATGTTCCACCTCAATAAGTATTGACAACTTTAGCTCTACACTCACAAACCAATATGGCTTTATGATTGTAAATGTTGTCTAATCAATAACATATGTATATTGGTCAAAGATAAATTTCAAACACCCAAAAAACATCTAGTTCACAATAGGTGTTTGTATAATAAAGAGGTACCACTATTCAATAAATACCAATTAGGTATCAATTACCTTTTACTCAACACAGTCCATAGATTCAATGATAGGGCCTTAGTCTACAAGAACTTACCCTTATTCAGTCAAGTTTGACTAGTCGATAGCAAGTCCCTACTCAACCTCAATAGGCACAATATTTTACCCAAAACTATATCCTTCCATTGTAACCATAATTCCCTCAAAACCAAGGATATATACTAAAACCAAACTAGAATATCACACAAAAAAGTATGTATCCTAATCTACATATGTATAATCCTGGTGGGTTCACTCACTAAACTAATATTTCACAATGAATCATACCTCCATTATTCATAGGTTAAGGTAATCCACCTTTGATCACCCTAATTATACCTAAACTAAATGTTCTATCCAATTTATTATCCTAAGAGCTACATGAAATAAAGGATGTGATTGCTACTATTTAATAAAGAAAATAGACTAAGAAATTCAAGTTAGATGATATGTATTCATATCCATTCAACATGGAGTATCTGCATATAGCATTTCCTCCATGCTATGAACCATAAAATTTTGATAAATATAAGGGTAAAGGAGACCCTAAGGATCATTTGAAAAAAAGAACTTTCTTTCTATCTAGAAAGCTTATAGTCTCATTTGCCTTCTCCTTTGTTTCCCAAAAGTCTAAGAGGATAGGCTTTGGATTGGTTCCTCAAGTTACAAAAGAATTTTTCATCTAATTTTGATGACCTCTTAGACAAATGTGTGTAACATTTCTCTTATAATCTCGAGAATTATATTTCATTGGTAGATTTGACTTAGGCTAAGAAGAAATATAGTGAAATATTTGTAAGCTATCTACAAAGTTGAGAGTGTTTTCTAGTCACTTCACACATAGCATGCTACATAAATAATTAGCCATTATGTTTATTAAAAAATTTCACAGTGAGATATCCTATCGTCTACAGCTTCATTGTGCACATAATTTTGATTGGATCATCAACAAAGGTTTGATAATTTAAAATTTATTTATTAATAAATGTAGTATCAAGCTCACCTCCTTGAATCAAAATTAGAACCAAAACCAAAGAACAAGCCAAAATTAGAACTAAAACAAGTCCAAGTGTAAGCATCAGTACTTGTCTAGGCTAATAACTATGATAAATCCAAAAAAACAACTATAGCAAGAATGTTGTTGGAAATGGAGTAAATGAGTCTCATTATATACAAATATTTCAAACACCATCTACTCAACCCACACCATAAATGTAGATTACTCCTCCTCAACAACCTATTTAGAAAGCACAACCCTCACAGTAACCTAGACCTGCTCCATAAATACAATAGCAACTATCTTTACAAATTCATCCTCCAAGAATAAAACCCACTCCTCAATTCTTCATTAACCTTGGAAAACCTATAGAAGTAACGTTTTTCAAGCTAGGGGCAACTAGTATGATTAGTTGGCCTATTTTGAAGCATTATCCTAAAGGATTTTTGTATCCAAATTGGTATAGAGAGAATGAGTTATTTGGATTCCATTGTGTTCATGGACATAATCTACATCATTGCATGTATATAAAAAAACCTCATCAAAAATATGTTGTAAAATAGGGACATTACATTAGATAATAAAGCATCTATGCCTAATCAAAACTTGGGTATTTGTATACACAATGTTTTGAAACTTTATCAATTACAAATTTTTTCTATATTATAATAGCATGTTATGTATCAATCTATTTGAGTGCATGCCTTAAGGTGTGTATCGATAAATGGGTGGGAAGACCATTGGTGTTTGTCAAGATTATTGTCCCTTTTTTCCACTTGCTATCTACACACTTGTTTCTTAAAACCCATTCCCCTAAGCTTTGCCTCCTATTTTTCACCTTCCTCTAGTCATTTTCCACATTCTTTAGCCCTTTCCCTAACCTAAACCCCTTTTTTTAAGTTTACATAACTCTTTAATCCATATTCACCTTGTATTGTTATTTACAAAAGCTTACTAAGAACTAGGTTAGCCATGAATGACATAATTCATAACCTAGTTAGTATTTTCTAATTTTAATACTAGGTCAACTAGATTGACCTAGTTGGCCTAAATCAATAGAAGGGTTTAGAGTTAGATCCACCTATATAAACACATTCATTTTTCAATTTTTAAGAGAAGATAATAATAAGTAATATATATTGTACATCTGCTTATCCACCATTCTACTTGAGGAGAAATCTTAGGGTTTCATACATTCTTTGGAGATATAGATCTTATCTTATGGACAAGTATTTTGGATGCATTAATAGTTTGTGTATCCTATATATAATTTATCCTTGTCATCCTTACATACCACAACAACCTCTTATGAAGCACCCTGACCAAGGCAAAAATTATGGCTTGGTGGATTTATCTTCAAAGGTAAACATTCCTAACTTTGTTCCTCCTTTATAATAGTAGATAGATATAAATTTGTATTTCTCTTCTATGCATTAAGATTATATATACATTGACATGATTATATGTCTTTTATGCATGTTTACTTTTATTTTTTATTTCCTCGACCTTTTTCCACAAGCTCTAGTGAGCACTAGATTAGATTTTTCTTTACTTATTACTAGTTTAGTGACTATGACAACATATGACCTAGTTAGGGTTATCGTATAGTTTTTCTTGATTTGAGGCTTTGGAACCCTCCCTAGTGATATTATTATGGTAGGATATCCCTTGACTAGTTATAGTGGATCCATATTGGTCATGACCCCAATTATCTAATGTATCACCAATCAAAAGTGTAAGTAGGATCTATCTTCTTTGAGCTAAGATTGATTTGTAGATCTATTACATTTACCATTACATACATTATGGGGAACATGATGTGAATCTAAACCTTGTAAGTTTTATTTCATGCTTTGATTTTTATTATTTTATTATTTTTCTATATTTGTGATACTATGTCAACCAAGCTGACATAGTTCTAACTTTTATGAACATGTTTAACACATAGTTGTATCAAAATGACTATGATCTTTATGTTTAGGTATTCATCAGATATAGGTTACTAGATCAGATAGGTTGACACAATACTCTTCTTTAGTCCCAGATCAACAAACTAAGTCAGACAGGTAAACTTAGTCTTTCAATTATGTAGATCAACAAAATAAGTTGAGTAGGTTGATTTAGTCTTCTAGTCAACATCTAGATCAACAAAATAAGTCAAACAAGTTGACTTAGTTTTTCAATCTGCATACAAATCAACAAACTAGGTTGGGTAGGTCAACATAGTCTTCTACTCAGCATCTAGATAAAAAAACTAAGTCAAGTAGGTTGACTTAGTCTTTTCATTAGCATCTAGATCAATAAACTAAGTCAAATAGGTCAATTTCATCATCTTATCTTGCTTTAGCACATAGGGTTTTGTAGAACTAGGTCAAACTAGTCAACCTAGTTTGCATAATTTAAAAGTAGCATTCAAGGCACTTCAACAAAAAATTTGTAGTCCTCATCATCCTCCAACCCATCAAAGTTCCTCTCTTCCTCTCTCTATCAATTCATTACTTCATTACAGTTTTGTTTTATGAAATTTTGTAGTCTTTAAAAATACAATCCCACATCAAACTCAGTTGATTTGGTTAACTTAGTTATGTAACTTATCTTTTGTCTAAAAGATTAAATTGACCTAGTTAACTTTATTCTTAAAGACTCTTACTTCTACAAAATAGTAGCAATTTAGTCAACTCTATTCTATAGTATTTACATATAGTGTCATATGAATGAACTCTATACCATTCTCAATTTGGGAATTAACAACTATTTGTTAATAATTAATTCACACTTTCACTTTTAGTTATTTTTATACTTATAGTAGCTCACATAGTGTAACTAGGTAGTTTTTCAAATTACCATTTATTTATACTATTTTTCTCTTTTTTAAAACACTACCAAATCACATAATACTCAAAATACATTTAACATTTATCTTCGTAAGGCCTACCTACTTGGATTTCATCACCAAGGGGGAAGTCGACTTAGTTATCTAGCCAAGTATAAACACATGGTTAATGGTATATTTAGGCAAAGTACCTGACACCCTTATCACAATAGGATTTTGAAGTGAGGGCATATGCCCCAATACCAAGCTTTTACCATTGACAATATAGATCCTTTTTAGTTTAAATTTCCTAAAACCATCTATAAATCACTTTTTAGTACTTTATTTTTAGTCAACTTCCCTATCACACTTAAAATAACATTTTGTGATAATCTAAAAAATCTTAGGGTGATCACTTATTTAGAATTTAATTTTTAGTTGATTCCTTACTCTCTGATCATTATGTGTTGTATTTTAAAAACATGCATTGGCCAACATTGATGCAAGTTTTATGTTGTGTGCCCCAATTGGATCACTCATATTGATCCAATTATTTGTATGTTTACTTACATTTCTTACTTTAATTACATTACAAATATTTCACTAGTTTTATCACACTATCATTATGTTTGACATAGTCTCTTACATGCTAAGTTTCCCTTATTTGTATTATTAAGTTGACCTAGTCAACCTTGTACTTTTTTCTACTAGTCAAGTTAAATTACTAAATTGACTTGGTTAACTTTGTATCCTTCTTAGCCTAGTTTTCTACCCTATTTATAATACTAAGTCAACCTAGTCGACCCTGTACTCTTTTTTTCCAAGTAGGTTATGGTACTAAGTCAACTTGGTCAACCCTATATCCTTCTTATCTTAGTTTCATACCCTATTTGAAGTAATAAGTCAACCTAGTTGACCCTATACTCTTTTCTTCTAGTCAAGTTATAGTACTAATTTAGCCTATTCGACCTTGTATCCCTCTCAAGCTTAGTTTCATACCCTATTTAAAATACCAAGTCTATTTGGGCAACCATGTACTATTATATGTCCTTTGGATTATAGAATATAGTTAACTTGGTAGACTATGTATTCTTCATATCTCTTTGATTTTACATCAGATTCATCTTCCTTCATATTTCTCCCTCATCATGAAATTCTTGTTTGAAGACAACACTGAGTTGAATTTAATATATATGATGAACTTTACCAACCCCAATAGTTTCTTACATAAAAAATTTGTAGATCCTACCCTAGATGAAAGTAACATGCATATATCCACTCACAGTACAAACTATATGACCCATCCTCATTCCTCTTTAGTTTCCAATCCTCTCTTCTAATTTGAATATCAACCTAAATAAGAGTATAGCCCATAAATTCTCATTGTCATCAATGATTTTCCTCAAAATCAAGGAAAATATCCTTCTACTATTTACCATCTCATGATAAGTGGTTAAGTCAAAGAGCCCCAGTCACCTTCTTCCACATTCTTGCATGGATTTTGGGATGTTAGATTCTTTACTTCTCAACCTCTTCCCTCTATTATGACCTCTTATCATACGATGGTATCTTCCTCCTTGATTTCCTCGACCTCCATGCCTAGGATATATACTAGCATGACATGTTCTACTTCTAGTGAGCCTCTTCCAAGACCCACTCTTCTCAATTCTTATACTAATGCATCAGTTTATACCCATGGTAATCATGTCTCTAGTGTCACTTATTCTCATCCCTCTACTAGTAAATATTTTTACACACAAGAAAATAATGCTATTAGTTCCTCACTTACAAACAATTCTTCTCAAGATACTTCTAACACCCATTGTGGTATCTAAGCCACTACTACCAATTCCAATGCTTCACATAACTTCCATAATACCACTCAAACCCATGAACTTCTATTACAAAATTTTAATCAAATGAATGATTTCCAAGCTAACAATGTCAATCAAATGATGTAAATGCAAAATCATATTATCCATATTCAAAACCACCCTCAATAGGTTCCATGGGGAATGCATAACCAAAATTCTCCTCCACTTCTTCTTCAAGATTCTCATGGTAATCTTATCACTTAACTTCTTCTTATTAACAAAACAATCAAAAACATTCAAAATTAAACTCTTACACCTCAAATTTCTAATATTGATATATGAGGCATCACCTCTACCATTACTTACAATGGGTCAGCCAATCCTACTCTCCACTTAAAAACATTTTGAAATCTCTACAAAGATTGGTTCAAGTTAAATACTTTTATTTATATCAAGATATTAGCAAAAGATATCATGGGTGATGCTTTAGATTAGTAAAAACAACTCAAATCTCATTCCATCACTAATTATAAACTAGTGATCTCCCTAAAAATACCTTGGTCCATTTATCAATTGTAAGAAAATTGAGACTAAAAGCACACAAGTTTTCATCAGATGGTGGAGGAACTTGTCTAAAAAATATGAACATAATTTGGTAGATGAAAACCTCATGCATTCATTTACCAATTCTCTTTTTCCCAAGTTACAATATCAAGTTTAGACTCTTTCACCTTGAATGTTAGAAGAATCCATTGACCAAGCAAAGCATCAATATTTCATCATGCATCAATTCTATCCCTCTCAACATTTTAGCTATATTGGTATGTTAATCAATAATAATCATTATCATGCTATAAATGATGGTTTCACTAATTCTTATGATACCATTCATACTATTCAAGAAATTATTCCCAACTAGGCTTCAGAACAAGCTTCCCTTCACAACCACATCACCAATCCTCATTTATCTTCCAAAAATAACATCAATGTTCATAAACCTTTATCCTTAACATAATTAAAAAAACATCTACCAAGGCCTCTTTTATGATAACTTGATCTCACTCATCCCATGAAATCTTGGTATGATCCCAATAAATTTTATTGGTTTCATGCTAGGTTGGGTCATTCTCATGAGACTTTTAGGAAATTTAGTAATTTGGATATGGATTTCTTTCTCAGTCCCAATTTTGACCATGATTTTATAATTCATAAATGTTAATAAGCTTAGGAAATATCCTTTAAAGCCAATGAAACACAAACTAAATATTAAGATTTAAACCAAGCTAATGTTAATTTAGCCATCTATAAATATCCTCTTCCAAATCACCAAGACAACCTAAATAAGCCTACCCCTTCTACCAATAATGTTGATAGTCTTTTTGACCCAACTCTTGAAGATAATTTGGTCAATATCACTAAGATGTGAAGTGTGGTTACCTTCACTGATCATCATCCTATCCACACTCCTCAATTGTCTCACACTTTTTGTGTTATCCAATACTCTTCCCTAACTCACTTAATATATTTGAGGCAAGAAGACCATATATTTTTTGATGAACCAATTCTAATTCCTTCCTAAAATAACACTTATCATTAAATTTATACCACTCCTCCAAACTATTTACCAATCACCAATGATACTCAAAATTCTATCAACACTTCTTCTAATATATCTCAAACCAAACCTGCATCAACTACCTCATCTTCTCAAGATAATCCAAAAACATGTCCTCTAATTAACTATTATGTATATTATCAACATATATGCATATGCACTTTTGATCCTCCTTCTGAGGACCTATTTCAACACTATACACCTCTTTCCAATAGTCCTCTTATGGTTTATGATGAGTGGGATACTATTACAGAGCTTACTAATCTCCTATATCAAATCCCATTTATCAAACTCATGCAGACCTCTCCACATCACCATAAGCATCATATGTAACTCTTGTTTAAAATTAACATCCCTTATCCTCCCCTAACATGACATGAATCCACCTTATCTAGATTAGAAAATAATATTTTAAAATAGTGAAAAGATATGTCTATACACATTGATGAAAAAATGTTTCTTTCCCTCAAATTCCCCATTACTTCTATGATCCTTGATGATATTCTACTTTACGTGGATGATCTTCCTATTTTTATTAGTGTCCAAATTGGTGATATCTGTAGATTAAAAATTTACTCTACGTTTCATTTTATTTTGTTCAGTCACATGTCATGAAATTTTGTCTTCACATACTTTGGCCTGAGATGGCAGAGTTTTGAAATAGAGCACAAGCTCTATTTTCCTTTTGACTAATTTTTTTCAAGTGTTGAAGTAAAGCAAAAGCTGATAAGTGTCATCTTTCGAGATACCTTTCATATTTTCTATGAGTTGGTCAGAATGTGCCATGTATCTCATAGCGACTCAATAAAACGTGCCAAGTTTCATCATCTGTGGTTTCATATCGGCACCCACATTTCATCTCTTTTTAGTGAAAGGTTTTAACAAGCTAAGTATCAAGATCAAGTGGAAAGTACCAAGTGGCAGTCATGAAAGGTCTCAATTTTGATTTTCTAAAAGCAATGGAAGATGCCACATATCCCAGTAGAAGAAATTAGAAGCCACCATGTGTTGTGATCTAAATTATCTTCATTTTGCTTCACTGATATAGCAAAGACTATGGTGGGTCCCAAGTTTTGTTTCTTAAGCAAGCAGAAGCTACCAGGTGTCAATGTCCATGTAAATGTGAAATGAGACACAATTATTTATATGGTATAAATAGAGTAAAGTAGAGACTGCCACATGTCATCTTCCATAGGTTTCTAAAAGGGTAGCTAAAAGTAGTGGAGATCACCACGCAACCCCAGATAAGTAAAGTGGAGATTGCCATGTGTCCTTTAATAAAAGTAGCAGAGATTGACACCTATCCCTATGGCCCTTTTAAAGTTACTCAAGTAAGAAATGTTGTGGGTCTTATTTTATTTTAAGCTATTGAAGTTTTGAGGAAGTAGATAACAACAAGTGTCAAAGGTGGAACATTCTTGAGCAAAGAAACAAAAGAGTATAAGTTATGTGGAAAGTGTCACGTGTCTTAAATAGGTGCTACAAAACATGCCAAGTGTCATTTTCTAGTGTCTCCTAAGTAATAGGAAGATTTTAAAAGAATTAGCTAAGTGTTATCTAGCATTTAAGAGAAGGGAGCATCCTGTAATCTATTTTAGCCTCTATAAAATATCTTCTATTAGACACTGCAAGCTTGGTTAGATTTCAATTGGGCCATTAGATTGGGAACAAACAGAAAATTTGGAGTGAATCCAAGGCTATAAATAAGGGTGCAGAGATCACCATAGATCATCATCAAAGACCAAAGAGAATTTTTGAGAGAGAATTATTGTAAAGAGTTTAGACTTTCTAGAGCTATGACTAAGTAATATCATTTGCTTTTGTTCTATCTTCTTAAGTTGGAAGGTTTATGTAACTGTGCATGTTTTTGTGCCTCTTATGTGACTAGATAATTAATGAGAAGATTGAACCCTATGCCTTTTTTGATATTTTTTGTGTCATTTACAAAAGTAGTCTAGGCTGTAGAATTTCTAGAGCTGTGATTAGGAATGTCATTTTCTTTTTTCTCATTTTCTTAAGTTGAAAAGTTTATCTAATTATGTGTGTTTCTGTGCCTCTTATGTGACTATAAAATTCAAATAAGAAGATTGAACCCTATGCCTTTGTTGACATTTTCTATATTATTGCAAAAGTAGTCTATGTTGTGAGCCTCTATTTCTATCATTTCCATCTTTTACATTGATCATGCACTGGTTTGCTCTTAAGTTTAAATGAATCCTACATATAGCCTCATTGTGCTTAGGATTAAGGTCAAATTACATTTAGGTGCATTGCCATAGATTAGATTTCCTTTCTTTCATTTGTGTTTTTGATTAAAATTCCTATCCCTTTTCCAAGTATCTACTTGATATAGAGAAGAACCAGCTTCTTAAAAATCTAGAGGTTGTTTCAAGTCGCAAGTCCCACATCTTGAAACTTCCCATTGTTATTGATTAGAATCAAGCACAATTTTAAATCATGAATATTTTTTGGCATGCCTAGTGGGATGAATCTTTCAAGGTGTTGAAGAATTTTTGGTGTGTTCTTTGGCCAACTAGCCTTTGGAGGTTTTTATTTAATCAACACCAATGGTGACTCTAACTGAATCATCTAGTTAAGCAGTCTTGGTATCATCAAGAAATCACCATTTGGTATGTACAATTTTGTTACTCAGAACTATGGGTCTTATGCTCCATATATTTTTGATCAACCTAATCTCTTTGCCAATAGACCCATTTCCACCTTCAAACAAACAATACTAGGATATAAAAATAATGTAGTAGAGCTTGACACCAGAAGGGGATGCGGCCAAGAAATCCTTGATCATGTCATCCATCAAGTGAGAAATGCACTAGATCTGGTTAAGAGTGAATGGGCTCCCATTGAAAGAGCCAATTGGCAAAGGCTTACAAATGAGATGTTGGATGTGTGTGGCTTGATTGAATTTTTAGAATAGAAGCTAAGTATTCATGAGAGATAGCCTTACCAATTCTATTAACCTGCATATCCACTACCACAAGTTTCATATCAGATATACGCAGCCCCTACTCATGAGCCAAGTCAAACCTTTCAAGGTCCTTTCCCCAATAATGTCAAGTCTATGGTGGTAGCAAGGGAAGTGGAATCCAAACCCTCACTTCCCCCTCAAGTCCCTCCCACCCTTCCTTAAGAAGCTTCTTATTTTTCATCACAGCCTTCATGCACTCCCCACTTCTATGATGATTCCTATGAGCTCCAAGAAAGACTCTTTCAAGAAAATCTAGCTAAGAAAATTGAGGAATTAGAGGAAAAGATGAGATTGCTTAGAGAAATAGAGATAGAGCTTTTAGACCTTAGAGAGGAGCCTACACCAAAAAATACCTCTTCTACCAATCCTCAGATCTCTCAACATGATGTCCAAATTTTGAGTTGGAAGAGGGAAAATCATGAACCAACTAGGGATCTTGAAGAAGATAAAATTTCTACCTCTTCCCAAGGGAAAATTTTTGTTCACAAGGTCATGAGTTGGAAACAAACAATGGAATCATGGGGTAGAAAGAAGGAAGAGAAAGGTTTTTCTCAAAGCCTTGAAGAGGTTGAGGCTGCTCTCACTCATGATGATGATCAAGTAGAAGATCATACATTTGAACACACCTCATTTGCATCCCTCCAAGAGAGATATCAAGCTACATCTAATAGAGATGAAGTGATGTACAAATGGAAAGAAGAGAATCATTCGATTCTAGCTCAAGAATTATCTCCTCTTCTATAGATGTATAATCTTTAGTCTTCTTCTTTATCCCTTTTCAAAGAGGAATATATTTTGGAGGAAGCAAGTAAAGAGGAGTATACTCAGTTCATGGCTAGTCAAGAAGATTTCATGAGTGCAAATGAGGAGGAAATCACCATAGGTACATTATTTGATGAACAAGAGGACAAGTCACAAGTTTTTGCCTTAAATTCTGACGAAGAAGAGATAATTTTTGACTTTCTTCTCACTTTGCAAGAAGATATGGAGGAGCATAGACACTTCCTTGATCAAGTCATTGTGGCAAGTTACACTATTCTTCAAGGAGGCCATGAGCTAGCCAGATGTGGAGAAGACAACATTGAGACTCAAATTAGTATGTAGAGGGGATGCAAGCTTTTAGACTTATCCTTTCAAGAGGTTGAAGTCATCAAGGAGGATGATCATGAAATGGAACCAAAAAATGAAGTAAGAGATAAGCCAATCAATAAGGTATATCTAAGGGCTTATGGTGATGAGCCAACAACCATTGATTTCTTGATGAGACACGCAAGTATGAAGAACCAACATTTGACAAGATTTAAAGAAAAAGAAGAGTATGTATATAGTGGAAGCATGTTTGACTTTGATTCACTTAGATGCAGGCCAATCAAGGTGGCAAGTAGGATGAGCAAGTCACTAGAGCTCTATCCCATTTAGCCATTTATCTGGCACCATAAGTCTTCTCACCATGAAGGAATCTTTAGAAATTTTCCTTTTGATCTAGGAGGGAGGCAAATATACCTAGTTAGCTATATATAGTAGTTTGCTTTTAGTTGTGTTTCTCTATTTTCTCATTTTTTTCCTGCTCTCTCTTTTAAATAAGTGTTCTTTGATCACATGGCCATGGCTCAGAATATTTTCAAAATTTTTAAGACTCTCGACACATTAAGTCTCTCTCAAATCTCCTTAATTCCCCAAATGTGTCTGATTCATAAGTGCCAGAAGTGGAAGCTATTTTGATCCAGCTTGAATTCCAATTAAAGGTTACAGTTCATATTTTATAGAGTTTTCACACAAGGACATCATTAACCTTGATTTAGCTTTCCAAGAGTTGTAAAATAAGCAAGGGCTATTTGATGTTGAATGGTCTATTTATTAGATGGCCTTACTAAAGTTGTGATTATTGCCACCATTTTATATGCGAGAAATTATGGTTTCTTTTTGAGTAGGCTCAAAAGTCTTTGGGGTCACTAGTAACTATAGAGTCAAAATTTACTCTACGTTTCATTCTATTTTGTTTAGTTACATGTCGTGAAATTTTGTCTTTGCATACATTGGTCTGAGATGATGGAGTTTTGAAATAGATCATGGGATCTATTTTCCTTTTGATTCATTTTTGTCTGAGTGTTGAAGTAAAGTGAAAGCTGACAAGTGTCATCATCCAAGACACCTTTCATATTTTCTATGAGTTGGTTGGAATGTGACATGTATCTCATAGTGACTTAGTAGAATGTACCAAGTGTCATCATCCATGGTTTCATATCGGCACCCGCATTTCATCTCTTTTCAATGAAAGGTTTTAACAAGATATGTATCATGATCAGGCAAAAAGTGCTAAGTGGAAGTCATGGAAGGTCTCAATTTTGATTTTATAAAAGCAACGAAAGATGCCATGTATCCCAGCAGAGGAAAGCATAAGCCACCACATGTCATGATCTAAATTATCTTCATTTTGCTTCACTGATATAACAAAGACTATGATGGGTCCCAAGTTTTGTTTCTTAAGCAAGCGGAAGCTGGCAGGTGTCACTGTCTGTGTAAATGTGAAATGAGACCCAATTGTTTTTATGGTATAAACAATGTAAAGTGGAGACTACAACATGTCATCTTCTATAGGTTTCTAAAAGGGTAGCTAAAAGTAGTGTAGATCACCACGTAACCCTAGATAAGTAAAGCAGAGATTGCCATGTGTCCTTTAATAAAAGCAGCAAAGACTGACACCTGTCCCTATGGCCCTTTTAAAGTTACTTAGGTAAGAAATGCTATGGGTCTTATTTTCTTTTAAGCTATTGAATTTTTGAGAAAGTAGATAGTGACAATTGTTAAAGGTGGAACATTCCTAAGTAAAGATACAAAATAGTATAAGTTATGCAAAAAGTGCTGCATGTCTTCAATAGGTGTTGTGGAACATGCCAAGTGTCATTTTTTGGTGTCTCCTAAGTAATAGGAATATTTTCAAAGAATTATCTAAGTGTTATCTAGCATTTAAGAGAAGGGAACATCTTACAATTTGTTTCAACCAATGAACTACCATAAGACAGTGTTTTAGAATCTATAAAATATCTTCTATTACACACTGCTAGTTTGGTTAGATTTCAGATGGGCTGTTAGATTGGGAATATGTAGATAATCTAGAGTGAATCCAAGGCTATAAATAAGGGTGTAGAGATCACTAGATATCATCATCAAAGACCAAAGATAATTTTTGAGAGAGAATTATTGTAAAGGGTTTAGACTTTCTAGAGCTATGACTAAGTAATATCATTTGCTTTTGTTTTATCTTCTTAAGTTGGAAGGTTTATGTAGCTGTGTGTGTTTTTATGCCTCTTATGTGACTAGAGAATTAATGAGAAGATTTAAGCCTATGCCTTTTTTGATATTTTCTATGTCATTTGCAAAAGTAGTCTAGGCTGTAGACTTTATAGAGTTGTGATTAGGAATGTCATTTGCTTTTGTCTCATTTTCTTGAGTTGAAAAGTTTATATAACTGTGCATGTTTTCGCACCTCTTATGTGACTAAAAAATTCAAATAAGAAGATTGAACCATATGCCTTTATTGACATTTTTTGTATTACTACAAAAGTAGTTTATGCTATGAGCCTCTGTTTCTATCATTTCCATCTTTTACATTGATCATGCACTTGTTTGCTCTTAAATGTAAATGAATCCTACATATAGTCTCACTATGCTCAGGATTAAGGTCAAATTACATTTAGGCGCATCACCATATATTAGATTTCCTTTCTTGCATTTGTGTTTCTGATTAAAATTCCTATCCCTTTTCCCAATATCTACTTGATATAGATAAGAAATAACTTCTTAAAAATCTAGAGGTTGTTTCAAGTCGCAAGTCCCACATCTTGAAACTTCCCATTGTTGTTGATTAGAATCAAGCACAATTTTAAATCATCAATAATATCCAAGTCAAGCATGCCTTGATTAATGAGGGTTCTCATACTTGTGTTACCTCTCTTAATTTAATCAAAACACTTGGATATTTCAAATTTAATCTTATGTCCACCTGTAGCACAAGTCAAGGCTATGACTGAAGGTAAATTCCTCCCTTAATATATCTATGGATCCCTATCACCATCCCACCAACCAACATTCACATTAAGGTGATGATCTTCAACCTTACTCTATATTATGACATTTTTATTAGTAGGACATAGACTCATCACATGAGAGCAATTACCTCTTCCGCTTGTCAATGTGTTGAATTTTCTCATGATGGAGAAATCTATAGGATTAAAAGTGACACTAACCCTTAGAATTTCAAACAATTCCAAGACCATGGCATATTCAATATTCCCACCATTGAACCCTTAAGAAGTGTTCCATTTCATGAATTTTAATGGTTTAAATTTCATATCAAGTACACCTGAGGTTATAATGATCACTCCAAGGTCATCAAGAATATACAGCCTAACCTCCTAGATTTTGATGATCATGAGCCTAATGAGATCCATATCAAGGTTGAAACCTTATATCTCTCACCTCATCTCATTTATCAACTCCCCCTTCTTTAAAACCTCATTCCCATTAACCACCTAGTGATGATATACCTATTGTCTTAACGAAGAATTGAAATTCCATTCATCATATCACATTAGATGACAAGGTCATCCCTACCTATGCCATTAATCTTCATACACTTGATTATGATGATGGATATACCTTAGATGATCTATTCTCAATAGGTCTTGTTTAAGCTCATGATTCTAAATTTATTCATTATCATTCCTCTTTGCTTAATTCTTTTTAGTATTTCTTATAGAATTCCATCCTATATCATTCCTATTTTTATCATTTTTTCTCTTTATTATAGGGTTGATATGTGCACACACCTCTAGTTTCTAAGGATCCTCATAAGAGTATGCTTATGGATTATGCTATGACTAGTTATTATCACTTTTCTTGATATAAAAACCCCTCTAGCCAACATATTCCTAAGATGATTGCAACTATCCTTCAACCATTTATGCATCCCATGCCTCCCTTAGTAGATCCCAATTCAAATCCTTTTCGCACTCCCTCTCTAGCTGAGTCTCTTTTGATTTTAGATCCTACCTCTCCTTCATTCAAATATTACGTAATCTCTCCACTAGATCCATATTCCCTTGGTGATGGTTTGATCACTTTAATATAGCCTATTCCCTTTCCCATCAAATGGGTGAATCATCTATATTATGATATTCATAAATTTACTGATCACTAGAATAGAGACTATTCATTATACTAGCCTTCCTCAGATTCTATTTCCACTTCCTCTATTAGTACACCTATAAAGTGTACTAATAAGCATATATGTTATTTCCATGACATAGATAATCATTCATCCACACATTATTATAGGTTATGGAAATATATTGACGCTTTGCATCCCTCTACTCCTCAGCCCAAAGACAAGGCTATACCTCTCCTAAGAGTATTTCCTGAATATATTCCAAAATATGGAGAGGTATATTGTCTCTAGAACCAATGTGGTACACATCACACTAATCATTACCACATCCTTTAGTAGTATCTCAAGGATCATTTCATTACCATTTCTACACCTAATAGCCTTACTCTCATAAGTTTCCATCATAATAAGGACCCCCCTTCTTTCCCCATGGCTCCACCACCTATGGTACCTCTCTACCTACCATTTCTCCACTTATGATTCCCTCATCTATAGATCCTTATCCATCAGTGACCCCTTCATCTCTTGTAGAGTCCACTCTTATTCCTTATCTTGAGCATCCCCTACATGATATCCTTCATCATCATGATCATCTAGGTGTTCCTACATTTTCTATTGAGGAGATTCAATGTGAAATATTTTCTCAAATTTCCCTAACGATCAATGAGACTTTGGCTACAGTCCACATTCAACTTCATAGAGAATTATCAAATGTTATGGATAATATGTGTGGACAAATATATTAGTATTTATGAACACAAGCATGGTGTTATTTCATTTATTTCTTCATTTGGATTGGATGTGTGTTCCAAATTTACATTTATCTATTTTATATCATTTGACATTGTGTCAAATTCATATCTATCTTAAATGATGACATTTTTTTTGCACTACATGTTGCTTATGATTTAATTTTTTTCCTTATATTATATTATGGATTACTTTTCATGATTACATATTAGTTATTATTAAGTTCCTTTTCTAGGTTCTCTTGTTATGTTTCATGATAGTTTATTTTCTTATCTCAATACACATAGATAATTGTTATTGTGACTTGGTTATATAAACCTTGTTCCCTTTAATCATTCATTATTTATCATGTTATTAGTTAGTAAACAATTTATCTCATTATGATATCCTTTTACCATCCCACCTTAGATCTCCCCTTATCCTCTTTATTACCTTTCTCAAACTAAACATACACATGGTTGAGACTTGACATAACATGTTGGTTCATAGTTAAGCCTAAGTGTTCTAGTTAGTCATGTATTTATATACTTATCTTCCTTTAGCCTTACCGTAAATCTAATTCATTTTTATCACTTTGTCTTTCATGATTGGTCATTTCAATTTTTTATTGAGGAGGAATCTTAAAATCCATAAAAATTCAAAAGTCAAATCATTTAATAAAAGGCAATGATCTAAAAGGCATAATTCAAAATCCTCAAAAGTAAAATCACACTAAAAGATGTGATTATAAGAACATATACTTTTTATAATTAAATATAAAACTCCATAGGTAAACTCATGATAGATTCTAGGTCTATTGGGATGTGGTAGGCCAATATATTAGAAAGGGAGAATAAAAAATATTTTAGTACTACCTAATTTCTCACATAAGTACCCAATATTCATATTAAACCAAAAACTCTGTAAGGGGTCTTGAGGAACAAGGAAAATTTCATGGTAAGGTAGGTCCATTTTACTTTTATTACTAAAAATAACCAACATGACATAATCTTAGTACCACACTTGTTTTCCTACACAACTTTATGCCTATAATGAACATGTATCCTTTGTATCTTGATTGTCATTAGTCACTTAATGTCTTTTCATGTCCTTAGTGTGCCTCATGTCTCATAAGGTCTTCTAATTATATGTCTATGTTATGATTCTTACATTCCCTCTTTCATTTCATACAACCTTAATATTTCCCCTTGAGAAATATTTTTTTTCACTGGTCACTCGCCTAGGGATTCCATTTGTGAGTTGAAATACACATTACCGTCCTAAACATCCCCCTTTACCATATTTTTCACATTGTTTTCACCTCATTGGTGTTCCCTTTGTGAGTTATAGTGTAAGACCATGGATAAGACCGAGCCTTCCTCACAAAATTTTCTAATACCCAAGTTAAAATAAAATTACATGTGTCAAATATGAGATAAGATATGATTGATTATAAGTTACACATCATTGACATATTTTCCATCTTGATTTAGTATGTTTTATGATTACTTTATTAATATTTCACTC
This sequence comes from Torreya grandis, assembly GCA_037957365.1. Classification (NCBI taxonomy): domain Eukaryota; kingdom Viridiplantae; phylum Streptophyta; class Pinopsida; order Cupressales; family Taxaceae; genus Torreya; species Torreya grandis. Next base: position 672,023 of record JARHVA010005433.1, read on the forward strand.
TTATCTTTTTATTTTTTGATTGCATGTAAGAATCCAACAACTTTTCTCAAGTTTTTCATACTTCCTAACTTGAATTAGTGTGATTAATTTAAGACCATTTTTCCAATTTTGTTTCTCATTTATACTTCCCAACGTGATTTAGTATGATTGATCGACTTAATTGTTATTGTCCTACCTTAGGTATTTCATGTACTTTCCATTTTATTAAATTATTTTCATACTTCCCAACATGTTTAAATGTGATTTTAATTGTTTTAATATGATGCCAATGTTTTTCATGGTTTAAAAACATTTTGTCTTCTTGATTCTCACTTGTTGGTTTATTATACTTAGTCATCTTTTGTTATTACACATTTCACATCATAATATATTATGTAGTGCATTTATTTTTATTAATTATACTTTTTCAAGTCTTTTTCACCTATTTAGTTTTAACCATTCATGTGTACTCCATAATGATAGAAAATAAAACACTCCACATATATTTCCTATATCATATATAGTAAAATAAAAATACATGTGCTAGAAATAAATATATCCATGCATTAACAACCAAAATATAACTCATGAGATCAAAATTCAATTATTAAAGTAATCTATCTCTATATATCATGTGTTTTTAAATAAAATATACAAATACATCATTGGTTGGGAACCATCATGCCTATCTCATGGCCTAGACATGATTCCCATATATGACACTGATCATCCCCTCTCTATAGTAGACTATAATGAGGTAGTTCACAATCTCAACCCTACTACTTGTCCCTATAGATTGGAAACCTAGGTCTATCCCTATCCCAATTGAATCATGGTATCCATGTGTGCATATCTCTCCTAAGCTAGGGCATACTAATGATATGTCTCTCTTACTTCCCCCCCATCTAGTGGTTGCAATCCATATCCACATGTATGTAGTTTCCTCATGGCCTCCCTCATGAGTCTAAACTATATCTCCTAAGATGGGGTAGATAGTACCATAGGATCATCTAATGTGGTGGATTCATATGGAACCATTAATCCATCTAAAATTTTATAGAGCATTACCATGGCTAATGAACCAAATTTTGTCTCTTCTATCATAGGGTCTACAAAACCCAAAACCTAGTTAAATATCAAATCATATATATATATACAATCATATATATATATATATATATATACACACACACACACACACAAAATCATAAAACACTAATATTCTATATCAAAGACTAATAAATCTAACATTTCTTATGTGTCATAATGTCACCAACCACCATCTCCCCATCTGCTCATTTATTGAGCATGATCTCTCCATTAGATCATCCCCTAAGCAATGCATATATGGGTCACCTCCCAATCAAATCAAATCCTAGCATCACCATCCATGTATGCCTCAAGCCTCTCTAGCTCTACCCTAGGCCAAATTTTAGGTCATCTTGTGTGACAACTCTAATTTGTGCTTGATCCCATTGATGTTATCTCCATCATTGATATGCCTAAGGTGACCACTACTCCTCCTAATGTGATGCTTGATATGGTACCTACATTATCCATACATCCACATCCATGCCCTCTCCTCCTTTAACTATCAACTATTATGTTCAACAAGTCCATGGTCTTACACATAAAAGTTTAATCTCTAATCTCTTGACTAGTGCTTCTCCTCTTCCTATCCCCCTCAACTCTCTTTCATGTCATGCCCAAAACATAGGCACTACTATAGGAGATATTAGGTGTGGTATTATAAATTATCTTGGCAACCATGCCACTAGCTGTAGCTCTACCCACTAGGTATAGTGTCCTATGATTTGATCCCAAGCTAGCTCTAGCACCATAGTCACCCAACTTGGCCAGATCTTAATAATATATGCATAAGGATGTCATATGATATCTCCTCATGTTATTGTATATAGTGATATAATATTGGGCATGAATTATGCTAATCTTTCCTATCTCCATATAGAAACCCAAAGTAACCTATCATTAACCAAATAGGGCAACCTAGCTAGTCTATATATTGGAAACCTCTCATATATCTATGAGCTCAAAACCACCATTTATCCCATCATATTTTGCCCTATAAATAGCATCCCATCCATATCATTTATGAGTTTGACCTAGATTTTAGACCCAAAATTAGAAATCACTCCCTAATCTAATATGGAATAGCATAAGGGTATCATATACAATGGTATCCTAACATTGACTTGTGACATAACACTCATAATATCATAAGTATTATCATAGCCTTATGGATATCTAGAATATATGTAATATAAACATCAAATAAGCTCACCCTTAACCATAAATATATCCTATTTGATCTTGTCACCCACCTGGCCAATCTTTGTCTCTCTTCTAGATCATTTGATGACCTTGTCATCACTAGTGTCCCTCCTATAGGTATTCTAAGTAATGAATGGACATCCCCTAGTATTATACCTACCTCTATGGTATCCCCATCCAGCACCGATAAAAAAATATTTATCAACCATTCACATGCTCTAGGGAACATGATATCAAGATCATGACTCAATAAGATGTATCTCATCTCAATGATTCTTCCAAAGCCCATTGCAATTAATATTAATCTATCCACATCTTTCAATCACTCGATAGAATTAGGCAACCATGAGGCATCAATCAATTACAAAAATATATGGTGCCTCTACAAAATATCAAATAATAAAAGATGTATTAGACTTCCATGTCATTTATAATCCAAATACAATTTTATAAAATTCACAAAAATAAATCAAGTTGCTTAAATTTTAACCACATTGGCCATTTTTAGTACTAAGTCATCCCATATCTAGTTTAACAATACTAAGTTAGCCTATGTAGGACTAAGTTAGCCATTTAATACTAAGTCAACCCATTAGTTTTTTTTACCTAAAAAACTAAGTTATCCACTTAATACTAAGTTGGCCCCTTAGTTTTCCACCTAACTAACTAAGTTGACTACTTAATACTAAGTCAACCCATTAGTTTTTCACTTAACCAACTAAGTCAGCTACTTACTACTAAGTTAATCTATTAGTTTTTCACCTAACCTACTATGTTGGCCATTTAATACTAAGTCCTCCTATTATTTTTTCACCTAACCAACTAAGTCATCCCATTAGTTTTTCACCTAACCAACTAAGTCAGCCCATTAGTTTTTCACATAATGAGTTAAGTTGTACACTTAATACTAAGTTGGCCCACTAGTTTTTCTTATCTTCTACGAACTATGTCAACCTAGCCAACCATGTTCTTTCACTACCATGACTTTTTTCCTAAATTTCCATAAGTGTTTTAGGCATTTATTGGTCTGATTCCTTTCAACCCAATACCCCATTAACCCCTAGTGCCCCTAAAAATTTCCTAGGGTTCATTTATGGTATCTAGATTTTATTGAATCATATAATTTCTACAAATTAGTCAATTTTTAAAAAAAAAAAAAAAAAAACTCAAAATTTTGAATTTTTTAGTTGTTTACCTATGCTACACTTGATGTGGCCACTATTCATCCTCCCCATCTTAACTATCATCTCCATACCATCCTTGCTCTCTAGGTCTCTCACTTAGTCTATCAGAGCTATATTATTATTATAATAGAAAATAATCAAAAATGAATTCTTTTACACCCTACTTATATTGACTATTTCAAAAATTATATACCTTTCAAAAATTTACCATCAAATTTCTTATTTTACTCATATATTTGTCTCTACTAACTCCTTTTCCAAATAATAAAATATTCTAGAATAATGATGTCATAGAGAATATTTCCAAATATTATATGTACATGTTGCAAAAAAAAAAATTTCACTCTCTTTTGCTAATCTCTATAGGTTCGCCTAATGTTCCTTACATTAGACAACTTCACATTTATCAAATCTAATTATCTATCTACAAAACTAATGTAAGTAAAGACATGTTTTTTTTCAATTCTTCCCTTTCATTTATCTTATTTTCTCCTTAATGCACTTTATTCAATTTTAGTATTATGTGTTGTTATGTTCTTTTCTTGAAGCACCATCCCATGTTGCACCTACATGACACATGATGAGATTTGAGTGGGGCATATGTATACACATAATATTTTCAAACTTTTTCAATTATTGATGTTTTATATCCTGAAATAACCTATCAATTTTCCATCTTTATAAGCTCATGCCTTAAGGGGTGCATTGAGAAAGGGGCAGGAAGAGCATTGGTACTTTGTAATATTTTTATCCCTTTTTGCCACTTATTATCTTCACACTTATCTCCTAGAAACCATTACCCTATCCTTTGCCTCATATTTTTCACCCTCCTCTATTCATGTTCTACCTTCATTATCCATTTCCATAACCTAAACCCCTTTTAGGTAGTTTATATAACTATGTTGACCACATCGACCTTGTATTATTACTTACAAAAGCTTACTAAGAACTAGGTCGGCCATGGCTAATATAGTTCATAACCTAGTTAGTTTTTACCATTTTTAATACTAGGTCAACCTTGTCAGCCTAAATTTTTATAAAGGTTTAGGGTTAGATACACCTATATAAACACATTCATTTCACCATTTCTAAGATTAAAAAGGTAAGATGTATTGTTGATCTACTTATCCACCATTATACTTGAGGATCAAGCTTAAGGTTTCATAATTTATTTGGAGATATGAATCTTGTCTTATGGAGAAGTATTTTTGATGCATTGATAAAGATGTAGTATAGAGAGAATGAGTTATGTGAATACCATCATGTTCATGGACATAATCTATGCCATTTTGTGTATATCAAACACCTCATTGAAAATATATTAGAAAATAGGGAGATTAAATTAGATAATAGAGCATCTACATCCAATCAGAACCTAGGTAACTACTAAAACCATTTTCTATAACATAATAATTATTAAATAATCAAAAATAGAAACAGTGAAGGTTATACCAATAATAACAATAGTATCAAAAATAACCATAACAATAATAATAATATAAGTAGAAACAACATCAACCAAATGGGAGGAACCAAGGCCAAAATGATCCCAATAACTAGCAGACTTATCATGTAGTTGTACATGACCACACCAAAGTTTTAGGTCATATTATGAGACGTCATGTTTAAACCATCACCATTAATCCTAGACCAAGTGATAATAGATTAGAACCATTGCCAAACATCTCTAATCAACCCATTTCTACCAGTAATCCTTCCTTGACCTAGGACCACAAGCAAGCACAATAGTAAATAGGGATTACTATCCTGGGACCTTATATCTATAAGTCATCGTTAGCTCATGACGACAACTAAGTGCACTAATGATAGATACTTCTCCTATTTTTCCCACATCCATCATCATTTTCAAGAAAAATAGTCCTATATTTAATCCTTATTGTGCAATCACAACTTGGTGGTCAAAGATTAATATTATAGGCCCACAACCTCTTACCAATGAAGCAATCTAACCCACTGTGCTAGATACGAACAATACACATGCCAATATTAATGAAAATACATATGATATTGTGGAAAAACTTCAAAAGACACTTGCATAAATATCCATTTTATATTTTTTAGATACGTTCAAAATCCACAAAAACATCCTAACAAATATTTTAGGCCAATCCCAAGTTCCTAAAGACATAACCCCAGATAAATTTCAATATTTGGTTGGGAATCTATCCTTGGGATAATAATTGACCTTTGATCAAATTGATATGTCATCCCTTATCCCTCTCCATAATAATCCCATGTATATTTAATTTATCATCATATAACACAAATTCAAAGGTGTCCTCATAACTAATGGATTGAGCCTCAATATTATGTCTTTGATTCTCATCAAGCATTTGAGATATATAACAACTTATCTACAACCAAAAAAAATTACTATCAAGGCCTACAAAAATGAAGAGTGAGAATCACAAACTGTCATAAGCTTACCATTTATTGTTGGGACCTTAACCCATGATACATTTTGCAATGTGTTAGACCTAGATTTATCATACAATTTGCTCTTGTGTTGGCCTTAGATACATGAAATTCATGCAATCCCTTAGACATTGCATCAGTGTCTCAAGTTCTCTCACTCAGGCATGGAGGTCACTATTAATGGAGACTTTTAACCCTATGACCATTAAAAACATTTAGAGGATGAGTATAAAATTTAAAACTACCACTTTGGCCTAGATCTAATTCCTAAAAAGGAAAAGACAAATAAATACTTGTTGAATTGCCTAAGGCCAATTATATAAACCCAGATAGCCTTGATTCATTTTCACATATGCCACCTATTAAAATGTTTAATCATTTTTAGATCTAGACCAATGGCCTAGGAGACTATCTGACTCATGACACATTTCACATTTCCAAGATTCCATAGAAATCTAAATCCTATGGAAGCTAAACCACCTTATGTCTAATGGAAATGAAAAGGAAAAGGTAAGATCTATAGTCTAAATCCTACTATTTTTACACTATCTATTGGCTAATAATAGGAACCACATTACAATGATGAATCCTAGTCGTATAATGACAAATTATTTGATTGCCACAAAAATTTCAAATATCCCATTCCTAATAGGATCATGGAGAACCAAACCTATGAAGGAGGAGGCCTTAGGCCAAATTAGTAGGGAACTCTAGAGCCAATTTCTATAACTCAATACAAAGGAACCTATGGTCTAATATTTAAACCACCTAGGGGTGAGACCATGTATCTTATTTTTGTTCTAATGCCTATGTCTAGTGATGATGACACCAAAATCAAAGTAGAGTCCAATCATAACATTTATGATGATCATCCCAATATTAACCTATTTGACCCACATGCCATTTATATCATTACCTCAATTATCCAAATCAACCCAATTCCTCTTTAGCACCTTCACTTTATAGCCTAAGTGATGCCTTTTTTGATTTTATAGGCCTAAGAGACAATGTTTCATTGGGAGACCACAAACAAGGGTTCTATATCAAACTAAATCCTACAACCTATCTTAGAGAGAGAGAGTGAACACCCTTAGACAAAAAAAAATTAGTAAAGCATTGAGATCTTATTTCCCAAAATTTCCCTTCATAATTTTTTTTCCTAAGTGGACTTTACCATTATCCCAAGCTATTCAGTGACTCCATTTGCCTTGATGACTAGTCTCTTTCTAATCATGACTTGATGATGTAGTGCACTATCTTAGAGGGTCTTTGAATAGTGTTGTTAACTCTCTCATAGTCATATTGTAATGGTTTATTTAATGATAGATAGAGAATAAATTTTTATTGGCATACATTAGTGTCCTTGCACTCTTTTGAAACACTTTAGTGATGATTAAGGTAAATTTAGAAACTTTAATGTAAAGGCCTAGAAATTAGTTTTTGGACTCTAAGTGAAGGATGTAATTGGTTTCCAAGGTGTTCAAACATATAATAACATGAATTAGAAATAATAAAAGGTAATAAATCAATCATATGTTTAAAAAAGTCAAAAATGAGTTTTTATGAAACCAAATTGCCCAAAATACACCAAAAGTGCATTGGATGACTCTAAGAGCCTTCAAATAGAAAATTTTAAGTGAAAGTTGGGATTTTTGAATAATAAAAATGTTTTTTGACTTCATCCACATAATTTTGGTTAATTTAACACATCTAAAAATTTTTGATACCATTTCAAGTCATTTGGAGTGGAGGAGAGATGTTTGAGTGAAGAAGGATATAGTTTTTGCCTTCTTTGAGGCATGATTGAATAGGATTTTATAGGTTTTGCTCAATATAATAGATTGATTGTATTTTTAAATAATATAATATGTATTTGATGTCCTAAAAAATTCCCATGTAATTATTTTTGGGTGTGAATATTATCATAAATAAAAATTCAAGCCCTTAGCCTATGATGCCCAAGCCTAAAAAAAGGTGTTCAATGAGGTTTCTACGTAGTTCCACTCCCCTAAAATTATATGGGAGTTTTTTATAGTTATTTAAAGTACCATAAATCATCACAAATACTCTCTAATATTTTTCATGTTATTATCATATGTGCTTTAGTTCATCACCCTCTGAGGCCTATGCATTTGCCATGCCTAACATTTAAGTATTTATTTATTTACACATGAACAAAAATAATCAGACCTTAAAATTATCTCTAAAATAAATGTAAACCTCTCTAAACTAAAATATCTAAACTCAACTCAACTAACACCTATATAAACTCAACTAACACCTATAAATATTTATCTCCCCCTACCCCCACAAAGGGGGGGATATATAAACTAAGAGTGCCTCGACTCTCTAAACTAAACCTAAACCTAAAACTCTATAAACTAAAGTAAATGGTTAGTAGCCATAGGATTATCTAGAGAGGGCCATCCGAATCGTCCCTAGTTTCTAAGATGGATCACTTGCCCGACTGCTAAGACATAGAGATAGATAGATATAGGTATATCTCGGGCTCGGGTGACTAGTCTATCTCAGGCTCATGTGACTAAAAGATCAATGATCCCACCAAACTTGCTAGAGATAGAGGGATAGATAGAGTATTATTATCTTCCCTCAGAGAAGAGAAGATAGATCCCCCCACTCACTCTCTTGGGAGCTCAAATAGGTCAAAATTCAACCTAAGAGCTCATATGCCAAAATGAGGCCTAATTAGTTAGAGAAAAGGGTGGAGTAAACATGTTTACCTTGGGTTTTAGATGATTAAATGGTGAAAAAGTAGTAAATTCAAAATGGGTATGCAGAAATATGTTTTGTTTTTTAGATCACATCTATATTTCTCCCAATATAGAGCTGTACATGATTTTAAGGCTACAAGGAAATAGGTTTAGTAAGATCCCCAAGCATGAAATAAAGTGTTAGAGAGTGAATGATGTACCTAAGAGAGTTGTAAAAATACAATTATTACAAATAAAAATTTGGTACAAGGAATATTGTGTATATAAAGGTCCAAGCAAATTTTAAGGGTTTTTTAGTAAAGTTGCCATTATCCATTAATGGTGGATAATTAGTTTCATCTCTAAATGCCTTATTTTAGTGAGATAAAAGAGTATTGAATCAATTTATGAATGATAAATAATTAATATACATAACATTTATACATGATCATAAATATTATAAGAGCCACAAATAGCCTAAGGTGACTAAACTAGCCTAAGACACCCATGCTCATAACCAAGCCAAAAGTTGTAGGTCTACCAAAGCTAATTAAAAGAAGAAATGGTGGATAAAATTGTTAAAATTGGTCAAAAATGATCCAATAACATTATTTAAATATTATTTTGTAATAAAATAATCCATTTAAGGCCTCAAGTAATTGTAGAGGAGCTAAACCCCTTGCAGGACTTAAGAAGCCTATCACCACCTATAGATGGTATAAGAGGTTTTGACCATGAGTGAGGATATATATACATTGGGATAGATATTTTAGGCATGATAATGTTTTTAAAAAAATTTAAAAAAAATTTCAAGACTTTTCAAAATGAATTTGGGTTTTTGGCTCAAAATACACTCTCTCAGCCAAACATGAATTAGGGGCTTGAGATGGATTTTATAATGTTTAGCACATAATTGATAGGTTTAATGAGATAATGATATTTTTTTTGAAGTTTTATTATTTTTTCCTCAATAAATTTCATGGATTTATAAAAAAGATATGCCTGTAACTTTGTGAACAATCACTAAGGAGTAAAACCCTTCTGAAACCGTCACAACTCAATTTTGGGAGATGAATTACATTTTTTAAAGTTATTTTTTGAAGAAAAAACGTGGTGTGAGATATTATGGGTCATATATTACCTTTATAAACATTATTAAATAAAAAAATTTAGGCAAAAAGTGGAGTTCAAATTTGCAAGTTTCAAGGTTTTAACATGTAAGTGAGGACAATCATAAAAAGTGTTTTTAAAATTTCTAAAATATTATATGATGATATTTAATGATTTTAAAATATTTATGGTTACTTTAAATTCCAAATTAAAAAATATTTAGGTGTTTATACCTCATAGATCTCAAGATATGCCCAATTCTTGCTCTCTAGGTTCCATGGTTCTCAATTTCTAAGTGTGTTGCATGTATAAATTGGTGATTACAGATGGTTTTTATGGTTTAAAATGGGAAAAAATGATTTTAATAGTTATTATTGTCCATAATTTTATTAATAAAAAAATAATTAATTCTTTTTCCATCATAAAATTCAATAAAGTGGCAAAACATAGAGCTACACATGTTCAAAAATGAGTCAAGGCAAGTTGAGGCAACCCCAAAAGATGCATATCTTGAATTCTTCTTAGTTAAATGAATTTAAATTTGAAATGGAGGTTTTTTTTCATGTAATTTAATCCTTAAAATTTATTTAACTCCCATAATGTACTTTAGGATAGATAAAATGGAAAATTATAGGTCTACTAAAGAAACATTACAAAAATTCTCACTTGCTTACTCACACAGGGAGTTGGAATTGAGTGTTCCAAGTTTTTCCAAAGGAAAAACTTGTTTTTATAGTGTTTATTAATAATTTATATGAATTAATAAATCATAATAAAATTAAAAATAATACAAAATTGGCTCCATGCAAAGAAAATCACTTCTAGGTAGCCATATTGGCTTGGAGAGCTCAAGAGAGCATAGAGATTGCATTTTAAAGAGTTATACTTGGAATTCAGCACTAAAATGTTTTGTGGATGTCAATTAAATAATTTTATATATTTTAAAATACTTTTTATACCAATTTAAATTTTAAAATGATTAATATACACCAAGTTACAAGCTCTTACATTATTTTTTAAGCTCGATGACCTAGAAAAGCTCATAGTTACAGGTCTAATGGAGGTTTCCACCATTGTTTAAGGTATTTAAGGAGTCATAAAACTTAATTTTAATAATTATATTCATTTTATTGAGGTATTAATTTATTCTATATGTCCTAAAAGGGCTATCATGATGTCAATATGACCCTGAATGAGAGTTTTATAATAACCAAAGAAGAAAGGTTTAAACTTGAAGACCTCCATTAACAGAGTATCAAAACTTTTAGGGTTGGGAGTGCCTAAAATTTTATTTAAAACACTAATTAAAACCTTTAATATTCATATTCAAGTCTTATAAACCTATTAATAGTCCCAAACAAGATTGAAATGGTGGTTATTGACCCTCAAGAAGCCTTTCTAGGATATGTTGTGAGCAAAGCTTCAAGTTGTAGCTCTAATGGAGTTATAAATGGTTTTATAATTGTATTTAAGGTCATTTATCATCAATTTAGATTTAATAAGTTAATCAAAGTCACCTTCAAAGTCCACCAACATTAAATCTAAAGTAATAAACCTTCATAAAGTGTCTAGAGGCTTCTAGAAGACCAAGTGGAGATGTGGCATAGAAGGCAAGTGGGAAAGCTGAGGGAGTTGAAGGTATTTTAAATTAAAGTGGAGAATTAAAATATATTATATAATTTTAATACTTTCTCCATGTACTGGATGATGACATCACTTAATTCATCAAGGTTTCAAACGTTAAGAGCCTTTTATAGGCCAATAGGAGAAAAAATAAGCCTTTTGAGGCCAAAAGGAGATTAAATTTCAATCAAGGGTGAGTCTCAAGGATAAAAAGACAAAAATAAAGGCCTTATCCTCTTAATTCTATGTATCATAGGCGTACATGTGTATTTATTTATGATTTAAATCTTTCTCCTCCTCTTTCTCTTCTCTTCTTCTATATATCTCTCATTTTCATCTCATTGTAAGATATCATATTATTTGACAAGGAAAATCCATATTAAATTTTTTAATAAACAGCCTTTGAATAAATAATATCATCTATTTTACCTATATCATTGACTTGACTTTGTGTTCTAGATAGTTTGTGCATGACTACCTTGTGAATAGGTCTTCTTCCTTAGTGTTTGTCCTTTCTTTCTTGCCTTTTGCAAGTGGTTTATGGTGTTTTAATGTATAATTTTGTGTTATTTTAGTCATTATTGGGGTTATATGTGATTTTTTACCATTTCTCTATGCTTTACCCTTATCTAGGATGCCTTACCTAGAATCATTTATGTAAAACCAGCTAGTGTAAGAGATTATGTGAGAGAGATATTTGAGCTACCCTTGTGTTTATTTTTGATAAATAGGAGTGTATTTTACTTTATTTCATCACCCTTTTTATTATTTAATTCATTTAATTCAAGTCTTCTATTCCTTTTCCAAGAAAAATCAATAGTTTAGGTGATCTACCAAGAGGAACTAGCCGTTTATGGAAGTTCAACCCCATCATAGGATACCCATAGCCTAGGGTTGATCCCATTATGTGGATAAGAGTGAGAAATATTTAATAACCCTCTCACAAGGTGAAATTATATCCCATATTAGTTTCTAACACACTCGGTGGGGCACATTTGATGAAGATTGATGCTAGTCTTGATCCATTTTTAGTAGTCTTAGCATCTATATTCTTAGTATCTAGTGAATACAACAAACACTAAACTTCTTTGTGGTAAAATAGTGCCTATATTTCATTCCCAAGGTGAATACAAGGTCAAATTATATAGGTATTATTTTTGAATTTTTTGAATTAGCTTTCAACTCAGCAAGAAGATTGAGGTTTTCTAACACTCATCCATACTTGAGAAGCTTTCCTCCCAAGCCAATTTGCAAGTCTACCTCTTCTAAAAGATCCTTAATAGCCCCTTTCACTACCATGGTTTCCCATAGAGTCTTTATTTTTATGGATTTTAATGGTCAAATTCATTTTTACCTTAACTAGTATGATCTTATCCCAATGTCAACCCTTCAGAGTATTCCTTAATACATAGGAGATAACTTGACAACTCCTAATCACATTAGAGATAGAAATTTTTGTAACATCCATGACATCACTAAAGAGGATGTAGCTATTATGTTTTTAGCCATGTATTTCAAGGGTAAGGCCCTAAATTGGTATATGAACCTAACTCCTAATTCTATCATAACTTGGGATCATTTAGGGGATTATTTATGCAAGACGTTTGAAGACAAGAGTGATAACTTATCACTAGAAGAGAAGTTTAAAATAATCAAGAGAGCTCTTTGAGAGGTCATGTAAGACTTTAAAAACATTTTTTAGAAAACATGGGATAATATTCTAATCCGTTTCAAGATCAATCCTAATTATGATTTTTTCTATTATTTAAAGGCCCTCAACAGTGACATTATATTTATGATATAGTCAATGCAGGGAAGCACATTACTTGATATTTATGAAGTAGTAATCAAGCAAAGAATATCCTAATAAAAGATATAAATCTCACACCTATGCCTCATATGCCTTTGTTTCCTAAAATTCAACCACCTCTTGATGTTTTTCCTCCTCTTTTTTACCATTATTCCTTTTCCAACACTTGCTTCTATACCTACACCAAGACAAGATAAAGCTTCAACTAGTTCATATAATGAATTCCAAGAACTCAATAACATGTTCTAATTTTTTTGAAATAATTTAGTGAATTTTAATAGGAATAAATATCATTTTAATATACCTTATCATCCAAAATATCAGCCTTAACAACCCTATGAATCTAATAGGCCACCATTTAAGGCTAATTCTCAAGGTCAAGGGCAACTCATCTATGCTAAACCAAGTAAAAATTATAACACTAATGTTGTAAGTAATTTCAAGACCTTGGTACCTATTAAAAATAAAATTTTAAAATAAGTTGAGTGTTCTCTACCTTGGAATAAATATTAAAATTAGGCTATCACCCCAAATTCGAAGTTCAACCAAGGCTTCAATGAGTAATGGAAATAGGGTGTTAATTATGGGTTCAACCATGATTTAATGGCACTAAATGAAAAAGTGCCTATGATTAATATACTAGAAGAGAATCAACAAGTATAATTGGTTTATGAGGGAAAAAATAATTTGTATGCTACATTGGTGAACTACCAACTAGAGGAGTGTTATGATTTAAATCAACAAGCTAGTACTAGCCAAGTGAAGATTCTTGTGGTATCCAACACAAGGTTTAAGAGAAGGAATATAAAGGGTATACAAGAAGTATTTAATGGGTGTTATAATTCTCCTCCATTGTTTTCAAATCCAAATGATCCCAATGTATCTCTAAAATCTCAAACAAATACAAAAAATTAGAACTAAGGAAGTACTTTTAAACTTCAAAACTCACAAGTACAAAGCACTATTGTGTCTCCCAAAGCACAAGAAAGGTTGGTGTTACACAAATGAAAATTGTTGATAAAATTAATAATTCAAATGTGAGTGCTCTTATGTGGGAAATTATTTCTATACCTAGTCAAGTGGATCTTCTTCAATAAGGCTTGTCAAAAGTCAATGTTTTAGAGAAGCTACTAATTAAGGAGAATTTGGTCCTCAATAATGCTATCAAAACCAAAAAAGGGAACTCAAATTAGGTAATCAAACCTCATCCATTATAAATTTATTTGATCATTGGTAACTCCTTGGTACACAACTACATGGTGGATAGTGGGCAAGCACTTAAGTGATTCTTAAATCAATAGTAAATCAACTTGCTTTGAAATATGAACCCCTCTCTAAAGGTTATTACAACTTGATGGATATTATACTAAACCATCTAGTATTATCAGAGATATGAATTTAACCCTTTATTCTTATCCTAATGTTTTAGTGGCCCAATATGTGTTTGTTCTAGAGGTACCATCCCTTTTCACTTTATGCCTATCTAGGGACTTCATTGCCAAAATTGGGGGTTACCTAGTAGCAGATTGGTCCCATATTGCATTAAGGATAAGGTATCAAACTAAAGTATCCATTAAGGCTAAAAAAAATTCAGATTTTCACATTGAGCATTTTGAACTAAGCAACCCAAATATCAATTGCATAATCTTGGACAAGGAAGACCACCCTATTGGTCAAGATGTAGACACTCATGTTGAGGTGATACTTTATGTCTTCTTGGATGAGTTATGGAATGAGAATTAACAACTTGTCATTTTATGAGACATTGAAAAAAAAAATGGGAATATACTTATTTCATGAAGAGAATGAGTTTATACCATCCCTTAATAGACCACATGAGGAGAATAATAGAATATAGAAAATGTTCTTTGATGGATCATAAAAAATGGAGTAGGGGCAGGAGTTATACTAGTCTCTCCCTCTAATGACAATTAATATTTAATTTATAGGTTTTAGTTTAGTTTTTATTTTAATGAAAATAAATATGAAGTCCTTATTCATGTCCTCTAATGGGATATAAAAAGGAAAATAAAGTAATTACAGGTATATGGAGATAACAAACTCATTGTCAATCAAGTAACAAGCCAAAATACAACCAATAATCCATTGATGAATTCTTACAAGCATAGAGTGTGGGATTTAGTAGAGTATTGTGAATCCCTCAACATCCAAAGTGTGCCTAGAGAGAGAAACAAACATGAAAATAGATTAGAATTAGTGGGGGCCTAGTTTTATATACCAGGTGACTTGAGTAAATTAGAAAATTAGTCATATGTTAAGGTGGTTTCAATACCATCCATTCCTAATAATGAATCAAATTAGAAATTTTTTAACAATAACAAGTAAATTGCCTACTTCTTACAATAAGAGGCTAAATTTTCATCTTTAAATAAGAAAAAGTTACAAAATTAGTATGGAGATCATATTCTCCAATTGAAATCAAAAAAACTTTCCAAGGGGTTGGTCACCCTTGAGAGCATCTTCCAGGAGGGAGATTTCATGAGGAAGGATAAAGTATGCTTTCCCAATAGTGAAGAGAACCATCAGAGAGTTTTCATCTTCAAAGATAAAATTCTCAAGCTTGGTACGGTCAATACTTAGGCTAAGAAATTTTCATTCATTTAACTTTTTAGGGAGTTTTTAAATGTGTTTGATTGGGAGTACATTGATCTTATGGGTTTTGACCCTTATCTTATTCAACACACAATTAAATTAGATGAAAATGCAAATATTGTGAGGCATAAGTAGAGGCCTATCAATCCTAGGATAGATGTACTCAGAAGAAGAGAGTTGACTAGGCTTATTGAGTCAAACATTATATTTCTTATTGAACACTCTTCATGGGTGGTCAACCTAGTACCTATAAGGAAGAAAAATGGTGAAATTTGGTTATGTGTTGACTTCAAGGATTAGAATAAGGTCTCCTTGAAGGATTATTATCCTTTTCCATCCATGGATTATCTCTTATAAGTGGTGGCTAATTCATAATTTTTGTCTCTCTTGGATGGATATTAAGGTTATAACCAAGTGTTAGTCAAGGAAGAATACTAGTAAAAGATATCCTTCACCACCACATGGGGAATTATGCTTATAAGAAGATGAATTTTGGTCTTTCCAATGCTATGGAAACATTCCAAAGATCCATGGACATGAATATTCAAGGTATACTTAATTAGTGGTACTTGTGTATTTGGATGACATCAAAATTTTCTCTAAGAAGTTAAGTGACCACTTAAACCATTTAAGACTCATCTTTGAGAGGTGTAGGGAGTTTGAGATCTCCTTAAACCCAAAAAAGTGTGTGTTTTTTTATTCATAAAGGCAAAATATTGAGGCATGTTATCTAAAAAATAGGACTATCCTTTGACCCTAAGAGGTTAAGTGCCATATTACCCTTGTATTTTCCTCAACACAAGTAAGGACTTAAAAGCTTCCTCAAGAAGATAAATTTTGTGAGAAGATTCATACTTGATTCTGCATGTTTGGTCAAGCCTATAACAATAATGTTGAATAATAATCAGGTATTCTCTTGTTTAAAATAAGTTAATGTAGGTTTTGAGGCTATCAAGTTAGCCATTTCACAAGCACTAACTCTCTTGAATCCTATTTTTTAAAGATATTTATACCTATATGCCTTTGTTAATGTGGAAAACATATTAGTTATACTCATGCAATAAAATTAGGATGGTCTTGAGAAACCAATATCCTTATTCAGTTAGGGACTTGAAAGATATAAAGAGAGATATAATTTTGTTGAAAAAAAAGTGCTAGCTATTATGATATCAATGAAAAAATTTAGGCCTATGGTGTCAAAAAATAAGATTCATCTCATGGTCTCCCATATAGGTGTGTGAGATTTCTTCTTGAGTAAAGATATAAATGAGAAGAGGGATAGTTGGATCACTAGATTAATGGAGTATGACATTAATATCAATGTTAATAAATTAGTGAGAGGTAAATTTTTGTGTGAGCACTTGATTACTGATCTACAGGAAGAAATATATGTTGCTCTAGTGATGCCATATGGTCTACAGTAGCTTCACATCTACCCTCCAATGATTGGATGAAAGACATGATTATATTCTTAAAGATAGGTGAGTGTCCTCAAGGTATAGAGGAATAAAATAAGACACTTCATACTCTGGTCCATACATTATTCCTAGTTGATGGGTTACTATTTAGGAAAGACCTCAATGGAGTATTGCTTAGGTGCATAGCGGTTGATTAGGGAAACAAACTCTTGGATCAGATCCATGATGGACCTATAGGAGGTCACTTTGATACAAAGAAAACAACACAAAAAATTATGAGGGTTGGTTTCTTTTCAAATATACATACACATGGGTTATAAATTTCCAAAAGTTTACTCGTTTTAGTGGTAAACAAAGACTAGTAGCGCTTCCTCTTTACCCCATTTAGGTAGATCAACCCTTCATGTAGTTGGGCCTTGACTTAATAGGTATGATAAACCCACCTTATAGTAGAGGAAACATATGGGTACTCACTTCCACTGACTACTTCACCAGGTGGGTGGAGGCTACTGATCTAAAAGAGGTTAATGAGATAATAATGTTGGATTTCTATGATAGCATTGTGACAAGGTTTGGGGTACCATCCACTATCATCCTAGATAATCCCTTGGAATTTGTTGACATGAAAAAAAGTGAATGGACTCTTCATTTGGGTATCTACCTTATCACATCATCTAAATAATACCCCTAGGGTAATGGTCTTGTTGAATCAACAAACAAGATCATGATTAGGATAATCAAGAAGACCATGGAGGATATCTAGAGAGTATGACATGCCAATCTAAGAAAATCATTGTGGGATGATAGGGTGACTCCTAAGAGTGTCATTGGTAACTCACCATTTGTCTTGTGTTTGAAAGAGAGGCCAAGATACCCATCTCTCTTGAACTATGAGTTTTGGAGCTAGCTCACCAACTTGAGTTGATGGAAAGTGAACCCATGGGTGTGAGAATGGAAAAACTCATGGAGCTTGAAGAAATAAGAGACATTGGAATGAAGATAATTTAATAACATAAAATTCAAGTAAATAATACTTTTGAAAATATATCCATTGCAAGAGACTTTAAGAAAGGTAATCTAGTCTTAAAGTGGGATGTTAATAAGGCCAAACTAGGAAACTATAAAAAGTTTGATAGTTTGTAGAGTGGATCCTACTTGATTCGTGGCTTAAAAAACACAAATCATTTTAGGTTTCCAAGATATATGGATAGGTATTACCCATCCTAGTTAATGGGATTTATCTAAATCCTTATTATTAGAAGCAATTTGCAGCCATTGTATATATTAGATTAAATGTTATTTTCTTCTAAGTGCTTCATGCACATCCTCTAATATTATGTGTTTCCATTTCCTAAGTGTTTTGATCACATTTTGTCTTTTGTTTTTTATATTTTAGAGGTTCATTCAGAGGTTTTCATCCTTTTTCTCAATTGAAAATTAGTTTGAGGGAGATTTTTGTGACTCCATAAGCCCAATGGATAGACTAAAGAAAATAGTCTTTTGCATATACAAGCATACAATCCCAGGAGGTTGCTAAAAATGTTGGAAAATTTGGCCTACATAATTTTTTTTTCTTACGTGGAATTTACCATTCTCTTAAGCCATTCAGTGACTCCTTTTGCCTTGATGACTAGTCTCTTTCTAGTCATGACTTGATGATGTAGTACACTATCTTAGAAGGTCTTGGCATGGTGTTATGAATTGTCTCAAGATAATATTGAAGTGGGTGATCAAATTATGGAGAGATAAGAAAATTTTGTTTTCATAAATTAGTGTCCTTGCACTCTTTTGAAAGATTTTTGCAAGGTTTAAGGTAAATTTGGAAACTTTAAGGTAAAGGCCTAGAAATAGGTTTTTGGGCTCTAAGTGAAGGATCTAATTAGTTTTCAAGGTGTTTAATAATATAATTCCATGAATGAGAGATAATAATAGGCACTCACCTAATAAAATATTTTAGAAAGTCAAAAATGAGGTCTTATAGAGCCAAATTGCCCAAAATACACCAAAAGTGCATTAGATGATTTTAAGAGCCTTCAAATAGAAAATTTTAAGTGAAATTTAGGATTTTTTAAGAAGGCAAATGGGTTTTTAGTTATTATACCTAATTTTTTATAATTTAATTCATTAAAACATGTTTTATACCATTTAAAGTCATTTGGAATGGAGGAAAGATGTTTTAGTGAAGAAGGATGCAGTTTTGGCCTTCTCAGAGGCATGATCGAATACGGTTTTAAAGGTTTTACTCAGCAAATCAGATTGATTGTATTTTTAAAAAATATAAGGTGTATTTAATGGTGTTCCCAAGTATTATTCAATAATTTTTAGGTGTGAAGATCATCAAAAAGACAAATTTAGGCTATTAGCCTATGATGCCCAAGCTTGAAAAAGGGCCTTCAATGAGGTTTATACATAGTTCCACTCCCCTAAAAGTATATGGGAGGTTTTCATGGTTTTTTAAATTTCCATACATAATCACACACCATATCCAATATTTTATAAGATACTATCATATATGCTCTAGTTCATCACCCTCTCAGGCCTATGTATTTGCCATGTCTAACATTTAAGCATTTCATGGTTTGTACATGAGCACAAAGAATCATACCTTAAAATTTGTAATTTTGAATAAAATAATCCCCCAAAAGGTTAATCAAACACTTTCAAGAGGTTTACCACATATGGGATCTCAAAAAGGCCAAAATTTAATATTAGATCTCACAAGCCTAAAAGAGGCCTACTTGGAGAGGGATAAGGGTGAAGTAAACATGTCAACCTTTAGTTTTTGATGATTAAATAGTGGAAAAAGTAGTAAGGGAAAAAAATTTACTACAAAATATGTTTTATTTGTTGATATCGCCTCTTTAATACTCCCAACAAAGAGCTTTACATGATTTTAGGGTTACAAGGAAATAGGGTTAGTAAGATCCCTCATCATGAAATGAAGTGTTTGGGAGTGAATGAGGTACCCAAGAGAGTTAGCACAATATAATTATGAAAAATAAACATTTTATACAAGTAATTTTGTGTACATGAAGGTCGAAGAAAATTTTGAGGGTTTTTGAGTAAAGTTGTATTTCTCCATTATTGATGGCGATGATGGCCAATTAGTTACATGTCTAAATGCCTTGTTTAAGTGCATTAAAAGTGTCTTGATTAAATTTAATAATTATGAATAATTAATATAAGTAACCCTTATACATGATCACAAATATTATAATATCCATAAATAGCCTAAGATGCCTAAACTAGCTGAAGACACCCATGAACATTACCAAGCCAAAAGTTATAGGTCTACCAAAGCTAATTCCAAGAAGAAATAGTGGATCCAAAGATTTAAATGGGTATAAAATAATCCAATAATATTATTTAATTAGTATTTATCAATAAAATAATCCATTTAAGGCCTCATTTAATTGTAGAGGAGCCAAAACCTTTACAATAGTTAAGAAGCCTATCACCACCTATAGGTGGTCTAAGAGGTTTTGACCATGAGTGAGGCTAGATAACCATGGATTGAGATATTTTAGAAATTATAAGGGTGTTTTAAACATTTAACAAGGTTTCAAAGACTTTTCAAAATTAATTTTGGTTATTGGCTCAAAATACACTCTCTTGGTCAAGCATGCAACTAGGAGCTTGAAATGGATTATATTATGCTTAACACATGATTGATAGGTTTAATTTGAGTATTATATATATATTTTTTAAGTTTTATGGGTTTTAAATCAATCCATTTCATGTATTTATAAAAATATATATGCCTACAACATTATGAACAATTGTTAAGGAGTAAAAGTCTTCTTAAACCCTCACGACTCAGTTTTGGGAGATGAATTACATTTTTTTGAGTTATTTTCTAAAAAATGGTGGTTTTATATCATATTTTTCATATATTAAATTTATAAACCTTAATAATTTTTGTAAGGCAAAAAGTGGATAATTTGAAATTTGGAAGTTTCGAGGTTTTAACATGCAAGTGGGGATAATTGGAAAAAGTGTTTTTGAGAGTTTTAAAGCATTTTATTATGATATATAATGATTTTAATATTTTTATGTTTCCTTAAATTTAAAAATTAAAAAATAATGAGGTATTTATACCTCATAAATCTCAACATATGCCCAATTCTTGCTCTCTAGGTTCTATGGTTCTCTTTTTTGAGTGTGTTACAGGTCTAAATTGGTGATTCTAGATGGTTTTTATTATTGAAAATGGAAAAAAATTATTGAAATAGTTGTGTGAGTCAATAATTATAATAATTAAAAAATAATTAAGTATTTTTACCTAGCAAAACCTAATAAAATGGAAAAATGTAGAGATACACATGTTTAGAAACGAGACAAGGCAAGTTGAGGCAATACCAAAAGATGCATATCTCGAGTTATACTAACTTAAATCACTTGAAATTTTACATTGAGGTCTATTTTAATATAATTTAAATTTTAAAATTGGTTCAATTCCATTATTATACTTTAGGATAGATAAAATTGTAAATTATATGTCGACTAAGTATTTCAAAGATTCTCTCTTGCTCACACATGGAGTTGGAATTGAGTGTTATAGGTACTCAAAAATGAAAAAATTGATATTATAGTGTGTATAAATAATTTATAGGTAATAATAAATTATAATAAAATTGGAACCAATCCAAAATTGGCTCTTTTCAAAGATAACCACTTCTAGGCAACCGTATTGGCTTCAAGAGCACAAAGATTTTGTTTTTAAGAGTTATAGTTGGAATTAAGATCTGAAATTTTGTGTTAATGTACATTAAATAATTTATGATATGTTAAAATAATATTTATACCCATTTAAATTATTAAATCATTAATATACGTAATTTTTTAAGCTCTAATGGTGATTTTTAAGCTCAAAATAGCCAAGAAAAGCTCATAGTTACAGGTCTAATAGGGGTTTACACAACTATTTAAGGTATTTAGGGAGTCATAAAAATAAATTTTAATCCTTATATGCATGATATTAAGGTATTTAAGTCTTATACATGTCACAAAATGGCTACCATGGTGTCAAGATGACCTTCAATGCGAGTTCTATAACAACCAATGAAGAAAGGTTTGAGCTTGAAGACCTCCATTAATGGAGTATCAGAAATTGTAGGTTTTGGAGTGACTAAAATGGTCTTGGAAACACAAAGGAACTATTTTAATATGCATATTCCTGTCCTCTAAACCTCTTATCAATCCCAAACAAGATTGAAATAGTGTTTATTGGCCCTCAAGAAGCCTTTCTAGGCTATGTTGTGAGCACAGATTCAAGGTGCATGTCTAATGGAGTTAAAAATGGTTTTAAAAGTGTATTTTATGTCATTTATCATAAATTTAGGTTTAATAAGGTAATATAACATACCCTTAAAGTCCACAAGAATTAAATGTAAAAGTGACAAGCCTTCATAAAGTGTCTTGAGGCTTCTAGAAGACCAAGTAGAGATGTGGAATAGAAGGTAGATGAGAAAGTTGAGGGATTTGAAGGGATTATAAAGGAAAGTGGTTAATTTAAATATTTTATATAATTTTAATCCTTTGTCCATGTAGTGGATGATGACATCACTTAAGTCATCAAGGTCTTAGACATTAGGAGCCTTTTCTAGGCTAATGGGAGAAAAAAAGAAGCCCTCTAAGTTCAAAAGGAGTTTAAAGTGAAAGAAAGGGTGTATCAAGGAGAAAATATATAAAGGAAGTCCTAAACCTCTCCCTTATATTTATCATGGGCCTATAATTATATATCATTTTGTTCTCATTATAAGATATAATATCATTTGACAAGGCAAAAACCTATAAAAATTTCTAATAAAAACCATTTGAAGAAATAATATCATCTATTTTACCTATCTCTTTGGCTGAACTTTGTGTTCTAGATAGTTTGCACATGACTACCTTGTGAAGAGGTCTTCATCCTTGGTGTTTGTCCACTCTTTGTTTCCTTTTGAAGGTGGTTTAAGGTGTTTATAGGTCTGAATTTGTGTTATTTCAATAATAAGTGGGGTTATAGTGTAATTTTTACCATTCCTCTATTATTTAACCTTGTCTATGGGGCCTTACTTTGAATCATTTATGCAGAACTAGCTAGTGTAAGAGATTATCTGAGTGAGATATATTTAAGCTACCATTGTGTTTATTTTGGATGAATAGGAATGCATTTTATTTTGGTGTTGTTGTTTCCAAATATTACACCCTAAAATAATTTGTTTAATCCTCTTCTAAATTTGGGCAACATGGGAACACTTCCAGCTACGTGGGTATATCTATGTGGAAGTGAGCCTCTAAATTTTAAGGGCTAGCTCCCTGAATGTATCTTGAAGTTATTTCACCTATGATATTGATTTATTATGGGAAAAGAGTTAGAATTTGCATGAAATAAACCTAATATAAGGGGGTAATATACCAATATTTATTCCATATGATCATCATACTTTCCTACACTAAGAAACAAGGCACACAAACTAACCTCTAAGTCCTATGGATTCTAATAGTAGTATTTCCATATGAAAAAAGATGTATGAGAGATATCTAAGGCAAGTGAAACATGGGCCAATTGCAAGCACTAAAACTCATTACATATTTAAAAGTTAGGTTCATACACTTGACAACACTTCATATGACCTGTTAGAATATGAAATCTTGCATAAACATGAAAAGATAAGGGAAGAAAGGATAGAGAACAATCACTTTACATCACCATACATCACTTGTAAATTTATAAAATTGCTCAAGAACTAAAAATTATATTTGCATTAATGATCAAAGGCAAAATATGATGTCATTCTATCAAGGCTTTGACATACATGGAGGGAAACTTATTTACAATAAATCAAGATATATTTATAAGAGGAAATAAGAGAAAAGGGGAGTGGTGAAAAAAAGGGGAACCAATCCATTAAAATATTTCAACCACAGTTACAATTGCTTCCATAAATTATGCTCCTTTAGGACATTTGATTGATCTCCATCACTTTCAATTACTACATAGCTACACTATTCCATATTTGATCTTTCCTTGTATTTGTAATGGAAACATCAAGAATTTCTACTGGGTTGAATCATCTATCTAGTTAGAACAACTAGATTAATCTATTAGGGCCTTGTCCTAATGCTAAACCACTCTAAACTAGTTTATCATGATGTATGCCTAAGTGGGAAGAAATATCACTTTCCTATAACTGGCTTTGGTGATAGCCATTAAGTTCCATGTGTCTGACTCTATAGGTCCCTAATGGTGATGTATAATCCCAAACTATACACTCCTAGCCCTAACTAAAATGTGCTCAAGCCTGACTCTATCATGATTGCTTTCCTTAGTCAAAAATTGACTCGTTAGCCTATGTCTAAGTCATTTGTCTCCCCTTTATTCTAATTGGTGATTGAGAACTAGCTCATATCATTTATCACATGACTCATCTCACTTCATTAATTTACCTATACATGGATACCCATGAGCCATTGATCTTCTACCATTTGAATGAACTTGTCCCACTCATCATGCACCCATATAACCTTGAGGTTTAATGACCATTTTGACTTAGATCACTCTATTCAATTTTTTAGGTCCAAATGAACATGAACCCTCAGATTTACCTTTAAATTGGTAACCTTATCCCTAACTATAACACATTTCAAATGCATTTTAATCCTTAAGATCTAGACATTAGTCTATAGCTTCACACATTTATTCCATGTGTCGACCCCTTGATCTCTCTAACTATTTGACTCATCTCACACCATTAGATTAGGATTTATGATCAATATAAGATATTTGATCTACCTATGACCCATTATTTGAAACCTAACAACTAATTCATGATCTCAAAATTAAGGATCTAAGGGATGTCACTTGATGTTCGCATGACCATCATTTCTAGTCATGCAACCATCTAATTTAAGCTCAAAAGGACTTACTTTGCTTGAGATTAAACTTGACATAAGCATGAGTGTCTCTATATTTTCAAATCTAAATGGCTAGTTAGAGTGGCTTAAATATGACATCTATTGGGTTGCTTAGGACTTACTTTCCTTTAGACCTTTTTCTAGACAATTCCTTTAGCTTTTGTGTGGGATAATTTTTTTGAAGGATTTCATTTGCTTGGTCTTTGCCTTGAATGAATTTAAAAGACAAAATGTCTGAAATAATTGATGTCTTAGTTCTTTGCCCTCTAAAAAGTGCCCTTTGTAACTTTGAAGTGGACCATTTCCCCAAGAAAAGTGACCTTTGGAACTTTGAAGTGGACCATTTCCTTGAGAGGCATATCATTTAGGGAATTATTTGGGACACTTTTCTTGGAAAAGTGTCCTTAAAGATTTATATTTTGGGACAATTTATTCAAAATATATCCTTCACAACTTTGAAAAAGGCCCTTTCCCATAGAATAATTCTTTTGATAAAATTATTTGAATAGTTTTCTTGAAAGATCTTTGTGTTTCCTTTTACCTCAAACATTTTTTATAAAGAAGTTAGTCCTTTTCATTAGAAAAAGTTCCCATCAAAAATATTGAAAAGTTTCCTTTAGGAAAAGTGTTTTGGACACTTTAATTCAAAATAAATCCTTCAAAAATATTGAAGTGAACCATTTCCCAAGAAACTACCCTTTGAGAAAGTTGTACTGGATACTCGCTTGAAAAGGTGCCCATCGGGAGAAGTGTTTATACCACTTCCATTTCCCTAAGAAAAATTACCCTTCAGGGAAATTATTTGGGACACTTTCTTGAAAAATATATCCTTCAAAACTTTTGAAAATGACCCTATTCAAGACAATGACCCTTCAGGTAAATCATTTTGGATAAAATGTCTAAAACACAACTCTTGAAAGAATTTCAACACTTAGCCAAATAAAGTGAGAGAAAACTCCCAAAAGAGTAAAGCCTTGTACATTTATTTCAATATTGGTGTGGAACACTTCCTTCAAATTAAATCTAGGTGCTATACTTAGCCAAAAGTTGGAAAAGTGTAAACCTTGGCCTTTTTAATTACTACTCTTGTAACTTCTCAACACCATGGAAATTTGCTACTTGTGTATATGATCAAAATTATTCTTAAGACATCATAAGATACAAGGATGAGGCTAGGTCATGGTCCACTTAAAATGTCATATGAAATGACATCAAACAAAACTAAAACATACCTTATGAGATTATAAAAGTCCCCTATAAAATATTTTAGCTATAGGGGGTTGACCCATTTTGGCTTATGGGGAAAAATGCTTGACATCTCTGGCAATTTCCTAGGGATGGTATGCTTGCTATGCCATGACCAATTTTATAATCCCATCCATTAGGATATGGATTCACAAGTATATAGGATAGACATATAAACTAATTTTGAACAATGCACAAAACACAAAAAAAAGGAGAAAACATAAAGTAAGGAACTAAACAAAACACAATGTGATTCAAAGCACTTATTGGAACATAACACACATTATAATGGACACACACTATCTAATATTTACAAGACTAAACCCTAGAGGTGAAACATCTGATCATACCTCAACGATGGCTAAAAATGGTTCTCCTAAAATCTTTATCACTCCATGAAATCATCCTAGTATGAGGGGCATACTTATCACCAATTACATGGACATGTATGTGATCAAGAATCCTATCACCTTTGAATGTTTTTATGTATACAAGTGAACTATCTGAGACCTACATGGATGATATTCGCTTATCTCCATGAGCTTGGGTTGGAGTTTCAATCCTCTTGATCACTACCACATCTGATATACATTCCTTATTTTAAAGAATAGGGATGAGGATAGCTACGCCAACCTTTCTATATTCTCATAGAGTATATACTTGGAATTATCAAGTTCCTCTTCCTTATAATCCAACCCATAAAAACATGGATCAATACTAGATGTCTCTCCCAACTATCTTTTAGGCATAATAACTTTTGACTTAATGTAATTGGGTCCCTCTAGAAATGTAGGCTCTTGAATAGCAGATTAATGCCCATATTATTTAACAACACATCATTTAATTTAATGATTTATAGAGCACTTAAGAACCTACTCATTCATTTCATAAAAAAATGCATTAGTCATACACTTTTTAGGAGAATAAGTAACATCACTAATCTTATTATATTCTTGACATATGGCCTCAAATATTATCCATAAGTCATTCTCTTCTTCCTCATGAGTGTCATTATCTACAGCATATTCATCAATAGTAATAATGAAAACATCATTCTCCACACTATGGTTCTAAATTATATCCACCAACTTAAGATCATCATACTCATGGATAATATAATTACCTTCGGTAGCATAAGTATGTTTGGTACCAATTTCTACTCCTTCAAATGGTTCCTCATGCATTATGCAAGTGAAAAGGTCAGTTTGCATAAGGCATATGTAAGGATAATGTACATATACATATCAAACATACTAATCAAAGAATAAATCAAAAATTAATTCAATATTGGAAATCCCCTCATCCACATTAGGTTCTTCCCTCTCATGGACAACATAATTCAAGTCAAAACTTACCTCAATGTAAGGTTCTATGTCAAACCTTGTAAGAGGCTAAGTCCTAATTATCACCTTGGTCAAATAAAATTTCCTAAAGGCTAATAAATACCAATTAGATGAATATACCCACCAATATTGGTAGTAAATACCCTCTATAGGTAGATTTCAAAGTGGGTTGGGAGGTCAACAACAAATATGTCTTGTAAGATAGGAAATCTAGGATAGTCATGTAGGAAAACCTTCAAGTTTTTGATTAGTCCTATGGTTTTGGAAAGGGTAACATATATCTAGATAACTCCCTTAGTATAAGTCTTATACTTCAAACCCAATTTTTTAGCTACTACTTTGGGCATGACTGAAGTTGAAGCTCTATTATCCACTATATAATTATGGACAAACTTATCACCCACAATGAGGGTGAGGTAAAATGATGGAGGTTTCTCAACTCTAGTGGATGGTTCCAAAATGGTACTAGGAGAATTAAGAATAGAAAAATGGTCATTAATTTTATTTGAGGATGAATGACTAGTAGGAATAGTAGACAATTACTTTTGTAACAATTCCTTTTGGCCAAGCATATGAAGGAATCCCATAAGGAGATAGATTCTTTGGCACTATTTAAGGAATATGTTATGTTTAGAGAATTAGTACTCAACTTTTATTGTGTCCTTGGAGGTATATAATTTCTTATATCTTTAGGATTAGAGTCACATTAAGCAAATCCTACCACATTCTAACTTGTTGGAGGTATGGAAGCCTTTGGAGACATCACAAAAGCCTTTGGAATGGTCACATTTATAGATACATCTTTTTGCCTTATAGGAAGATAGGATGAGCCTATAGGCATGTTGATACCACTACCTATATCCCTATTTTTGGCCATTATACTATCTACAATAGAGGCTCCTTAATTTAGTATAAAAGTGTCTTTAGTAAAAAATTTGGTGAAGATCTCTCCTTGAGTTTGCCAATTCTTGTTAGCTTGCATCATCACTTCATCTTCATTTAATAGGAGGGGAGTAACTACCTCTTGAGACACTAGATATTTCTCTCCATTTTTAGTGTCATCTATGAATTGGTCTTACTTCTAGTCTTCTCCCTACACTAAATTGTTATGAACTGGTACCATCTCTCTTGCATTGGTGGCAAAGTTAGGATTGTAGACATTGGTAGACTTGTTGGGTTTAGGATGCCATTATCTCCTTACTCTTAAAAATTGTTGCTAATAGGGGTAAGGGTTATAATATGAATCATGGCATATTTTATCTTGCCTAATCCAAGCTCTTAGATTATGAATTTATGCATCTTTATCAATGACATCATCCTCCTTCGAAGGAGAAGTTATAGGCTTGGCATTGATGTTAAGAGTTTGAGACACATTCAAAGCATCAATAGAAGCATGAGATAGGGGAGGAATAAAAAAATTAGGTGAAAATATTTTGGCTTGGATGAGAGTATTCTCATCTTGGATAATAAGCTCATATGCTTCAAGGAGGGTGGAACCACCCATAAATTGAAGCATGATAGCAATTTTTGTCCCAATGGCTTTAAAATAGGGAATGCAAATATAGCAAGTGGTCTCATGGGAGGAGGCATCCTATGCCAAGTTTTCTAAAATCTTTGTTTGAAATCATGCATTATTTCATTGGGCCCCCTTTTTATCACATTAAACTAATGAATGAGAGAGGCATGGTCACTTTAATTTCTAAATTTAGAAGTAAACAACACTCCAAACTCATCCCATGTTGTGATGGATCCACCTTCTAGAGTCCTAGACCAATCAAGATCCTTCCTTTTAAGGGAAATGGTAAGCAGCCTAACATAAATTTTCTCCTAGATAATATTTTGGAAACTACAAAATTTAGAGACATATTTAATGTACTCACTAGGTGTGATATGACTCTCACCACTGAATATGGGCACACCATTAGTGGTGTGTTTAGATATGACATCATATGCATGAATTTTAATGGGATCATTAGTGTTGAAGGTGGGGAAACCATAAGGTCTAGCCATGTCTACTTCCTCTTCAATATCTTCCACTTCTTTAGCCTCTTCCTCTTCTTCCTCTCTAGAAAAATCTACTCATTTTTCAAAGGGAAGATTAGGCTATAGATATTGAATTACAAGAGGGATCTCAAGCTAAATGTGTATATTAATAGGATTGGATGGTCTAGAAGAGGATGACCTAGTAAGAACCATGATTTATGAGGACAAGTTTATAACAAAATAATGGTTTAAAACTAGATTTACTTTGAGGAGTTGTTATTTACTAAATAGCACACTAGTTTACAACTGGTATTTGTCAAGTCCATCATTTACCTTGATAATTTGTATTGAATATAATGTATCCCACTAGGTGTGATATAACTATTTTTAACAAATATAATACCCTAAAAGAGGGTATTCAATCCTCTTCTAGATTTGGGAAACATGGGAACACTTTTAGGTATATGGGTGTACCTATAGTGGAAGTGAGCCTCTATATTTTAAGGGATATCTTCCTAAATGTATCTTGAAGTGATTTCACCTATGCTAATGCTTTCTTTGGGGAAATATTCAAAATTTTCATGAAATAAACATAAACTAAGGGGGTGATACACCAAGAAGTATTCCATATGATCACCATACTTTCATGCACAAAAAAACAAGGCACATAAACTAACTTCTAAATCCTATGGATTCTAACATGAGTATTTCAATATGAAGGTGAGATGTATGAGAGATATCCAAGGAAAGTGAACCATATGCTAGTTATAGGCACTAAGACTCATTGTACATTTAAAAGGTAGTATCATACACTTAACAACACTTTATATGAATTGTTAGAATAAGAACTCTTACAAAAACATGAAAGGATAAGGGAAGAGAGGATAAATAACAATCACTTTTCATCATCATACATCACTTTCACATTTATCCAATTGATCAAGAGCTAAAAATTTGATTTGCATTAATGATCAAAGGTGAAATATGATTTCATTCCATCAGGGCTTCACCATACATGGAGTGGAACTTCTTTACAATAGCTAAAGAGTTATATTTATAAGAGTAAAAGTCATAAGAGAAAAGGGGCTTAGCACTAAAATTGGGAACCAATCCATTCTAATGTTTCAACCATAGTTAAAAATAATTCCACAAATTATGCTATTTTATGCCATTTTATTGATCCCCATCACTTTTAGTCACTACACAGTTATAATATTCCCTATTTGATCTTCCCTATTAGTTGCCATGATGGAATTAATAATTACCACTAAGTTTAGACATACATATATTTAGCACAACTAGATCAAATTTTTATGGCCTTATCTTGATGTTAAATCACTCCAAACTAGTTTGTCATGATGTGTGCCCAAGTGGGAAGAAAGGTTGCTTTCCTGTAGGTCACTTTGGTGATGGCCATTAAGTTTAATGTGTCTTACTCTACAATTTTCCAATGGCATCATATGATCCTAAAATATCGACTTGTAACCCCAACTAAAATGTGATCAAGCTCAGATCTATCCTACTTATTTGACTTAGTAAAAAATTAACTCTTTAGGCTCTACCTAAGTCACTCGATTCTCCTTTATTCTAATTGGTCATCAAGAACCAGCTCAAATTATTAATCCCATGACTCATCTCACTCCATTTATTTTCCTATGTATGGATACATGTGATCCATCCATATTTTACTATTTGAATGTGCTTATACCAATTGTCACACACCCATTCACCCTTGAGATTTATTGACCATTTCGACTTGGTTCACTACGTCATATTTTTTAGGTCTAAACAAATGTGAGCCCTTAAATCTACCTTGGAATTGTCAACCTTGTCCCTACCTATGAAATGTGTCAAATTTACATTAGTCTTTAGGATCCTAATATCAATATATAACTTCACACACTTGTGTCATATGTTAACATCTCAAGCTCTTTAACTATTTTACTCATCTCACATAATTGGATTGAGATGTATGATTGGGTGAAGACCTTTGATCTGGTGAAGACCCATTATTTGAAACCCAATTGCTACTTTAGGATATTAAAATTGATGGTCTAGAAGATGTCACGTGATGTTCATGTGACCATCATTGATGGTTACATGACTA
This sequence comes from Torreya grandis, assembly GCA_037957365.1. Classification (NCBI taxonomy): domain Eukaryota; kingdom Viridiplantae; phylum Streptophyta; class Pinopsida; order Cupressales; family Taxaceae; genus Torreya; species Torreya grandis. The sequence goes on from JARHVA010005433.1 coordinate 703,776, forward strand.
TTAAATTTAATCTCAAAAGGACTTACTTTGTTTGAGCTTAAACTTGACATTAACATGAATGTCTTCAAATTTACAAATCTAAATGGCTAGCTGTAGGGGATTAAATTTTATGTCTATAGGGTTTCTTAGGACCTTTTGAAATCAAATGGATATTTATTTAGAGTTTTTAATGGATAATTCCTTCAGGATTTATGTTGGACACTTTTTCCAAAGGAAATCATTTTCTTTGTCTTTGCCTTGAACAATTCTTGTGGATAAAATGTCTGAAAGAATCTGTCTTGGTATTTTCCCTCTAAAAGTTCCCTTCAAAACTTTGAAGTGGACCATTTACCTATGAAAAGTTCCCTTCAAAACTTTGAATTAGACCATTTCCCTGAGAGACATATCCTTTAAAGAATTATTTTGGACACTTTGCTTAGAAGAGTGCCCTTTGAGATTTCTATTTTGGGACAATCTATCTAAAAGATATCCCTCAAAACTTTGCAAAAGTCCCTTTCCTATAGGATAATTCTTTCAAGAATATTTTTTAGATAATTTTATTGAAAGATCTTTTTGTTTCCTTTTGCCTTAGAAATTTTTCTTGAAGGAATTAGTCCTTTGCCTTTGGAAAAGTGCCTCTCAAAAATATTGAGAAGTGTCCTTTAGGAAAAGTGTTTTTGACACTATTCTCATATATAAATCTTTTAGAAATATTTAAGTTGACCATTTCACTAGAAACTACCCTTTGAGAAAGTTGTAAAGGACACTTGATTGAAAAAGGTGCCCTTCGAGAGAAGTTTTTGGACCACTTTCTTCAGAATATACCATTTTAAACGTTTTAAAATTTTCCTTTGGAACTTTTAGAAATGTCCTTTCTAAAATAAAAGTAACCTTTGGAAACTTTGAAGTGGATCATTTCCCCAAGAGACATATCCTTCAAAATTTTTGCACTGGACCATTTCCTTGAGAAAAATTACCCTTTGGGGAAATTTTTTGGGACACTTGGTTGAAAAGGATATCCTTCATAAATTCTAGGAAGGACCCTATTCAAGATAATGACCCTTTAAGGAAATCATTTAGGATAAAATGCCCAAAACATAACTCCCAAAATAATTTCAACACTTAGCCAAATAAAGTGGGGAAAAACTCATGAAAGAATAAATCCTTGTATATTTGTTATGGGTTTTGTGTGGATCACTTCCTCTAAAGGAAATATAGGTTTTATACTTATCCAAAAGTTGGAAAAGTTTAAACTTTGGCCTTTCTAGAACTGCTCAATGCCATGAAAATATTCTACTTACATATATGATCAGAATGATTCTTAAGACACCAAAAGACACAAGGATTAGGCTAGGCCATGACCCACTTAAAATGGTTTATGAAATGACATTAAAAAAACCACAACATACCCTATGACATTATAAAATGCACCTATGCAATATTTTGGCTATAAGGGGTTGACCCATTTTGGCCTATGGGGAGAAATGGTTAGCAAGTGCATCACCATTTTTATGATTTTAGTCATTTTATAAAGCTCTTCTACCCATTTTATAAGTCAAGTGATTATTTTAGGTGATATACCAAGAGGAACCAACCTTATATAGAGGTTCAAACCCATCATAGGATACCCACAGCCTGGGATTCATCCCATTGTGTGGCTAGGAGTGAGAGAGCCTAAATAACCCTCTCATAGGGTGTAATTCTATGCCATAACATGTCCCAAAGTGAAAACATCTTTAGGGAACTTTGGATATGGTAAAAGTAAATATAAAGGCAATTATATTGGTGAAAATATATTTTAGGCACCATTAGATGGGGATGTTCACCTTTCATCAAATGAAACTCAAGAGACTACCAATAATGAACTTACTTTTGTGTTTGAGTTTAGTTTTATAGAACAACATGCCATTGATAGAATTGCCCAATAATTTCCAACTAAATTTGTAATATGGACATCCCTACCATTGGGATATTTTGATTCATCTTATTTAGGTAAGATTATAGAACTATTCCAAGTAGAGGACTTTGTAGTTATAGGATAACTCAAATCATTGACAACTATTTTGGAAGATGGCTCAAATCTCCTTGTATAAGATACTATAAAAGTCAACATTAGGACTCAAAAAACCCCAAAATGGATCAAATTAGGTGTATCCCTCACTGAGGAGGAATTTGAAGTATTTAAAACCCTTATGGGGGAAATTTTTTACATCTTCTATTGGACCTATTTTGATATGCTAGGTTTGGACCCTGCCTTAGTTGTACACCACCTTATTGTACATCTTGATGCCAAACCTAAGAAGAAAAAAATACATAATATGCATCTTTATATTACTATATTAGTAAGTAAATAATTAGAAAATATACTAGTAGTGAGATCCATCTAACTAATTGACTATTAGAGTGGATCTCAAATGTTGTGCATGTTAGCTAGAATCTATAAGGAATCATAATCTACACTTATTTTAAAGATATAAACAAGGCCTTCCCCAAAGATGCCTCCATAGTGGGGTATGAGATTCTTTCACTTATGGATGGATTTTTAAGGTATAATCATATTAGGATTATGCCAGAATACCAACACAAAATAGTGTTCACCATTCCATGGGGAACATTTTGTTATCAGGTTATGCCATTTGATCTCAAAAACATTAGGGACACATACCAAAGAGCCATGACTATCATATTTCATTTTATGATGCATGACATTATTCAAGACTATGTCAATGACATATTAGGTAAATTAAAGTCTTGGGATGATCATCTATTTTAACTATGCTGAATATTTGAGATACTTAATGAGTACAAGGTCAGACTTAATCCTAAGAACTGCATCTTTGGTATCACTTCCATTAGATTGCTAGGCTTCATCATGTCTTATTGAGGCATTAAAGTTTATCCTAAAAAAATAAAATATATTACTAAGATGCTACCACATTCCAATTTAAATAATCTCCATAGTTTATAGGTCAAGATCTAGTTTATCAGATGCTTCATATCATAGTTGGATGATAACTACCATCTATTGACAAACTCAAGAATGGTTTCCCATTTCATTGGGATGAAGACTATCAAAAAGCCTTTTATCATAAAAAGGAATATATTTCCAATCCAATAATTTTATTACCACCAATGTTGGGAAATCCATTTATACTGTACCTATCTATCATAGACAACACCCTGTGGAACTTATAGCTCAAAATGATGACAATGGAAAAGAACATGTTGTGTACTATTTAAGTCATGCACTAGTCATGTATGAGCACAACTATACACCAATGGAAAAATATTGTTTAGTAATGGTATTTACAACCAAAAAGTTGAGATATTACATGATTAACAACAAGACCATGATTATTTCCATAGTAAATATTCTCAAGTATCTACTATCTAAGATAAATTTACAAGTCTGCATGGCTAAATGGATCATGATTCGAAGTGAGTTTGAGATCAAGTAGGTCAACTAGAAGTCTATTAAGGGGAAAATACTTATAGATTATCTTACTAAATCTTCCTTTGTAGATACCAAACCTATCACTTTTCAATTCCAAAATGAGTTCATTATGAACATCATTGAAACACTTCCTGAGGAGTAGTACTAAAAGTTGTATTTTGATGGATAAGTCACATCACATGGATCAAGGGTAGGCATATTATTTATTACAGCATAGGGAGATCTTATCTCTAAATCATTTTCTATCATATTTATTTGTACTAAAAACATGGTTGAATATGAATCACTTTTTTATAAGGATTTGTCAGGTAGTACAATGGCATATTTAGCATCATAAGATTTATGGTGACTATCAGTTGATCATCAATTAGGTTACAGACCACTTTTAGACCAAAGATGACAAGTTGGTACCATGCAAGGCTATAGTCAATATTTTTAAATATTAAATCATTGACATATAAATAAAACACATACCAATGGAAAATAATAGAATAATGAATGACATGGCCACCATTGGCACTTTTATATGCCACATTGACAAGGTAAAATAATATCTATTACTCGTTGAAAATCTTCTCACACTTGATCATGAACATTTAACCATCTTAATGATCTATGATATTATTAGTCCTAGGTATATATGGTATAAAAACATATTTAACTACCTTCATGACCAAATCATGAAACAAACATATCATACAAACAACCTAAAGCCTTTACCCACTAAGCCTCTCATTATACCTTACATGGCCCAATCCTTTACCATTGAAGCTTTGATATAAATTTGCTTTGTTTGTTAAATTTAGTAGAAGAAATATTAGTATTATGGGAATTTCATGAAGGATAATGTGGATCCCACACTAGTGGGTCCACCCTATCCATAAATTTCCTATGTATTAGTTACTATTGGTCAACTATTGATGTAGATGCAAATGCTTATGTCAAAATGTGTGAGATTTGTCAAAGGAATGCTAATCTAATTAATGACATAGCCAAAAAACTCAAATAAATATTTATACCATGTCAATTTGAAATTTTGGGACTTGATTTCATTTGGAATATTAACCCAACCTCATATGAATAAGCATTTGAGCATGTTTAGGTAATTGTTAAACATTCTTTCCCAAAAGTTGCTAAGAGTAACTACTTTATTCATCTATATGATGATGATAGATTGAAGATCTTAGTATATCATCATATTGAGAAGGAGGATTTATTTCTACCTAAAATTTATGAATCTATCCTTGATGATGACATTTGTGATGAAGAGGAAGACTATTTATGGTAAAGGTTTAATGCCATACACCAAGAATTTGATCAATTGAGTAAGACTCCTCCAAAATATTATGTTTATTATGTCAAGTTTGTGATAAAATTAATTAGTAGGTTGTTGAGTACTTGATCAGGCCTTAAAATGAGTGTCATATTATGAAGGAAGATGAACATTGATATACTATCTAGGATTCTCTAGTCATAGAGAAGCCTAGTGAAGTCAAGGTAGAAGTCTTTGTGCTCGAAGAATAGATAAGAACTCCATATAAGGTAGAATAATTTTTAGAGGTGTTGGAACATAAAGAAGAGGAAATTTATTATCATATATATCAATTATAGTTTTCCCAAGGGGAAAAAAAAGTTAAGGCATATGTCATGCCTCAGAATACTCAATTTAAAGAGTGTAGATTAGATATGATAAAGATAAGGATAGTTGAAGATCCAATCAAGGTCTTTAGAGAGTATAAAAATACATTTATGAAAGCAAAAAATAGTCTACCTACATGTATGAGAAGACATAAAGATGGTAAGATTCTTGACCATATACATATCAAAGTGATTGATGATGAGCATGATTTTCATGAAAATTTGATTTTATGGAGTGAAGATGATACAAGAGGAACCACTTTTGACCCTAGTTGAAGTATGGTAATATGTTTTTCACCTCAAGAGTGAGGTCTTACATATACTAGATTAGGTGTGTGTCTTTATTTCAGTTGTGTGTGTTGTGTTCAATAAGTGTTTTTGAGAACACTTGTTTATTTCCTTTGGTGTGTCTTGTTTTTTGTGTTTTATTTTATTCTTTGTGTTTTCAAAGGAAACTTGAGTGTCAAACTTATGCATAAGTGATTATGTGACCCAATGTATAGTATTAGGTACTTGATATTGGTATAACAAGCATACCACCCCTAAGAAATCATCAAGAATGTTGATTATTTTGACCACAAGTCAAAATAAGTCAACATCCTATAGTAAAAAACTTGATATAGGGGTCTATTATAATGTTATAGGGTGTTTCATGGTCAATTTGATGTCTTTCAATGAGCTATTAACCTTGGTCATAGTCAAATCTAGTGCTAAGTCATTATATATCACTTAGGGGTCATTTTAGAGTCATTAATGAGATTTGTATGGTATATAAAGGTGTCCAAGTGTTTAAAACTCTCTTTAAATGTACAAAATGTTATTTATATAATAATATTGTAATTTTTAATTGAAAATTTGTAAGTTCTTGACTGAAATCAAGAAAACAAGTGGAAAAATAGGTTTTAGAAGTTGTATGGTCTATAGAGCAGTGTGGCACATGTAGTAAGCTCATGAAGTGAAACTTTAGCTTCTATAAATAAATTTAAATTCTTTATAATATTTATAAGTATAAAAAATGGACCAAAACTATTTTTATTCTCCATCGTTCCACTAGACATACAAAACTAGTCAATGGGTCTTCTAATGGTACAACCAATAAAAGAAAATTTAGGTCAAATTATCTTATGGGGTGTTATAAAAATTGGTCTAATTAA
>JARHVA010005433.1:715000-782500 GCA_037957365.1 Torreya grandis
TTATACGCCCTCTAAGCATATCACACTAATTACCATACTCCAATAAGATCCACTCATTGAATAACATCTTGGATGATGAATATTATATAGTATCTCTCTTATAATATCTAGATCTACTTGATGAGAAATGCATGGATATTTTCAGTAGCCTTCAATCATACTAAAACAGACTCTGTGACCACTATAACTAGAGGTTCAAACATAGAGAATTAAAGCTTGGTGATCTTATTCTCAAAGAAACCCAAAATAACACCATAGATGATAAGAATAATAATATAAATTTCAAATCCAATTGGATAGGCCCATATATCATTATTTTAAATTATGGCTCTAGAGCATACAAGATCACTACACCAAATAAATATGAACTTGATGAGTCGATGAACATCATACACCTCAAGAATTATTTTTCTTGAAAGAATTGAAGTATTATCTATAATAAACCTTTACATTGTACCATATTTTCATCTTATTTATTACATTATACCATACCTTCCATATTGACCAAATTTATTTTTAGATTAAATTTTAGTAGTTGATTTAATATTCTAGACATAGGCAGTATCTTGGACCAGTATGATAATGGTTTGGTAGTTACATAGTTAATTTATTATTTCAGTTTATTTTGATTATTAATAATTATAAACACCTTTGGGAAAATTAGTATCCCACCCTATTCTACTAATTATAACCCCCTTTGGGAAAATTAGTATCATTTACCTATGCCATATTTTCCTAGTTATAACTGCCTACGTGTAAATTGGGAACAACACCTTTATCTTTCCTTGTTGATTCACCTAGCCATTAATATGATATATTATGACATTAACCTAATTCATGAAATTTTTTATACCTAATCATATCCTCCATTGAAATGTGTAACTATAGTGATTTGAAGTCCTAATGGGACTATGTAGGTAATGCTCAATTCATGTTGAGCTTAACTCAGTCACGCTTTGCCACACTATCATCATTTTGAGAGAAATTTAAGATTGAATTCTCTTGTATTTTTATGATTTGGACCATTTGGTATCTCACCATTATCGATTGAGTTAGGATCCTTCTAAAATTCCAAAAACATTTGTAAATGATCTAAAAACTGCTAAAAATCACAAAATCATGAATATTGTCTTAGAATATCTACATGATATATAAATCCATCAAATTTTTTAGGATGGGCCATCTTATTTATTCATTTTATTTCTAGACCACCTTGGAATTTTTTACTCCCATTATGGGAGAACCACATTGGCCTAAAGTTCACATGGATGATGTAGGTAGAACTTAGATACATGGGGTATCTTAGGTTACCTTAGCTACTTATTTACCTTAAGGATTCTATAACTCCTCTCTATGTTTAAAATAAATCACTTATCATTTAATTTCCCCATCATTATTACTATATCCTTAATCTCTCACCATTTTTTGAGTTCTTATTATGCACATTATGTATTCAACTTTGATACATTAATGACTGATAACCTTCATCTCATATGCTAACCATTTTATGACACCATTCCCACTTTCCTTTACATGTCTATCACATTTTTTCTTCCATGCCATTTCCTAGGAGAACTACATTTGGCCTAGATTTTATATTGGATCGTGTGTCCATAGAACTATGTAGGCAACATCCACTTACCTTGTGTATTTGGAGTCAGCTTGACTACCCCTTCCTTTTATTCTATTCCCCAATTTTGTCTATTTATTTCATTTCCTCCTATAGCCTAAGTACAATTCCTATCTTATGGTGTCTTGTATTCCCTATAGCCTAGGGGCAACCTTGTGCTAATTTGTCTTGCCTTGTTTTACCTAACATTATGATTAACCATTTTTGGTGTTTATTTCAAGTTATTTTGAGTGTTTTGTTCACTTTTTATTTCTTAGGGTTTTGTTGTATTTTTTTATTGGTGTTTTATCTTCCTATTTTTATTGTTTACCTATTTATTTGATTTTGTTGTTTTACCTCAACTTAATATATTTGCATTCATTGGGTGATTCCTTACACATTATACATAAGTTAATAAATATTCATATATCAAAATTATTACCATGGTTTTTATCACTGTTGTATCATATTTAATTGTTTATTAGATCACATGTTAGTCCTTATACATATTTTAGCTAAGCTATTATGGTGTTTTATATCACGATGCATACTATCACATGCTATAGCAATAATTAGCTCAATAAACATTACAATAAATGATGCCATGGTACTTCTCCTTAGTCACCTAAAAAATTCTTTATATATCCAAATCATTCCCCACATATAAGGTAATTAAATCACAAATGAATTTTAATCCTTGATAGTTAGGACATGCATCTCCATACTAGAAAGTAGCCCAAATTTAAATTTCTCCTTTGTACTAGATTACTCTCACTTCATGACTATGGATTCAATTCATAAGCATCTTTTTCCAATTTTCCATATTTTCCAACTCATAGTGCCTATTATTATAACCACCTTTTGGAAAATCACTATGTTTTGATTCATACTACTATGCCAATTATTCTAGCTACACTTGGGAAAATCATTGTGTTTCAATCTATTTGGAGGTTAATGACTATAATTGCCTTTGGGAAAATCATTATCTCTATCCACCCAATTAGGGCATGATATATTTATCATATTGACTCTAACCACCTTTAGGCAAATCATTATCTCTATCTACAAAACTTGAACATATTTTCATTCTGGTAATGATTGTAACTACCTTTTAGCAAATAATTATTTTCATATTGCTAATTATTATAACTACCTTTGGGAAAACTATTAACTTTTTACCTAGCTATGTTGATGATTGTAACCAATTTTAGGAAATTCATAATCCTTTTTATCTACCCATTTGGGGTATCTCATTATGACACTGATTATAACTACCTTTAGGTAAATTAGTCTTTTCCACCCCCATTTACCTTTTGGTTTAATCATTTTCCTTATTTCAAGGGACCAATCACCGACCTTATTTACCAGCCACTCCATTAAGGGGGAATCCAAGGTTCATACTTTACTTGTTGGGGAATTAGGCATACATGAACTTTTAATTATTTTAAAATAATTATTATTCCTATAGATTTCAATGCCTTACTAAATAGGGGAAAATTTTAGACATCCCATTCTAGACACAACTATCTTCCAATCAAACTTCAAACCAATTCCTACCAAACATTATAAATTAAGCCTAAAACTCATTGAACATCCTAATTTTGGTCATGTATAATTCATAAATGCTCAGAAATATGTTGATGCATCCCTATTTGGGTTATTATATCATGTGTAATAATAACTTCTCATGGATTCATCCTCAGTCACCTTGCAACCTAACAACTTACAATTTGACCTATGGACCCATTAAGTGGGGTGCTCGATCAAATCTTTAAAGAACTAAAATGCTAATAAAAATTAATCATATAATTAAACAAGATTAAATTCTTAGTTTAATTATCAATTTGTAATTAATGAATATCTAAAATAAAAAATTTAAAAATTTAAAAGATCAATCCTTTTAATCATTAACTTTTTGAGTTATCAAGATCTTCCAAAATATCTCAAAATATCTACTTTGAGAGCCATGCCTAGTAATTAAAAATCATAATTATGTGATAAAATTTAGCTCACCTAGATTTAGCCTCAACTAATATAGGGTTATTTTGAACTCATTCCATTTTGAACTCAACCTTAACTCACTTTGAGTGAGTTAATTTTAGAAGCCATAAATACAAGGCCATATCTATTGATATCTAAACTATCTTGTGTAATGTTACAATGCTCAAATAGATTGAAAGAAGCCTTTAAATTAGTTTTAAGATGCCAAATTCATAATACAATCATCTAAGCCAAGGTTTCAAGTAAATGTGAAGCAAATTAATCTCCATTGATGAAGATTTACTGATTTACAAACCAAGTATGCCACTTCAACAATCCATTTGGAGCTCCAAGGAAGGTAAAAGAATGATTTATTTTGTGCTCTAGTTGTATTTTAATTTGTATGTTTCTTACATATGCTCTCCTTAGTGTCTAATCTATAGGTGTCAAGTGTTTTAGTGTGTTATTTTGATTTTGTTTATTAGACTACCACTATACTAACCTCCATTCTACTTAGAAATTGTTCACATATAGTACCTTAAAGTCATCAAATTTTCAAATGAAACATTTATTAGTGGTCAGACTAAGTGATTTAATGTGATTTATTACTCCAAAGGGATTTATATAAATATAATATCAACCCTTATTCATTATTCACTAACATCACCTCACAACATAAAAACAATACCAAGTATTCTTACCAAAGAGTAGTCAAAGAACATTCAAATTGAAAAAAGATTCCCTATTTTAATACCAATCATAGGTACAACACACCTATAGGTTTGAATTACTAAAGGAGTATCCCAAAAACCCAATTTAACAAGTTACAATCCATGTCATAATTGTACTTTATTTTACACATATTATATGATTAACACACAAGACAACATTTAGGATATAATTACATCAATTTGAGGTCTTCTTCATAATATTGGATATGTATGAAAATTTCACTAATATAGGGGTATTTTGGGTTATCTCAAGACCATTTACCCACTAAGACATTTTTTCTAATGTCAAGATGAAGATGTAGAACTAGGATTTTATAAATACATGAGGAAAAATAGTCCATGACCTAGATATGAATGCACCAGAGTGAAGTCCAAGACAAATCCATAAGAATCAAGGTAGTCACATCATTTTCCATTAGGTATTGCATATAGTAAACTTACATCAAACCCAAATAGTAGCATTGATGTAACCATCCCAGGATGATGTTAGTGTCTAGAGCTCTAGAAGAGTTAGATCAAAAATATGATGCTTGTTATAGATTCTCCTTCTAAACTAATTTTTGCATGTTTCACATCTAGTATTGTGTTTTCATCTTAACCAAATATGTATATTACTTATTTTTTATTCCCAAGCATAACTTAGTTGCAATTTTTATATCTAGTCTATTCTCAACATAATAAATTCTATGTATGTTTATATATGAGTTTAAAATTTAATTGGCATAATCTAGATCTGATTATCTCCCTTATGCATTATCATTTATATGTTATTAAAACTATAAATACATAGTAAGGATTCCTCAATCTAATTTATGGTTAAACAATAGTGGAGAATTTATAGCTCACATAAGTGTTATATTAAAGGATCAACTGATGGCATATGGATAACATGTTATCATAGGTATTCATAGAACATGTTTGTGAGATTTATAGTGGTATAGGAGAGTGATTTATAAGCTAGGGGATGAGTATATCACATAGAGACCTTACAAAGAGATATATTTTCACTAGGCATAAGATAGGATCTATATGGACTATGTTATAAAATAGTGATATATTATAGGCATTCATGAGTATGTGATTGAGTGTTGTAATCCAAACATGGTTTGATAATAGTTTAGTATCAAAGTACACATTCTAGGTTGAACACATGTTTTTGTTACATCTATGAGATAGATATCTCAGTGGGGTGTAGGTATTGACCCAAGGATAACATAACATAGATAGACACACTTATAGACTATGACATTTAGATAGAGGAAGGATGTGTCTTATGTAAGGATGGTAGATAGTTATGAGGATAGGTGGGATAGATAATGACCTACTATATTTATATATCCATATGCACCTATAAAGATGTGGATATAGATAGTAGTGGATAGATTAAAAAGGAATGTGTGAGGTATGGCACTAAGGTCCTAAATCATGAGATCTATTACATCAAAGGGGTAGATAGATATAAATGAGTTTTGATATACGTAGATTATGGAATAATAATAACTAGGAGGGTTGATACATAGATAGAGGATGTGTAAATGGGAGGAGATATTGGTAGAGAGGATATTAGAGGTGATGTGATTGGATATGATTGGATTAGAAGAGAGATTCCATTGGATATGATTGATAGTTATAGAGATGGAAAGGTAAATAGAGGGGACACATAGATGAGGCATGTACTAAAGGCACAAACATAGGGAGATGATAAATCAAGGCCATCAACGTTAGGAGGTTAGTACATGACCAAGCACTAATTTATAGGTTACTTGAGGAGATCAGATCTTCTGACATTGAGATATAAATATCAGGATATATAAGTGGTATGTATAGATAGGTGGAGATGATATGTGTAGATATCACACAACTATAGGGAGAGGTGGACATACTACATGCTAATATTGATAATATGATGGTTAAGGGTTATGGTAGAGAGGGAGGGATACTTACACTGGATATAGTGACTCAAAATCTAGATGATATAGGTTTCATACATACTTATACATATATATACATATCTACATATATAGAAATGTATATATAGGAAAGATATGGACTATATGAGTGGAGCTAATATAGGCTAGGGAGTTATTGACAAGGCTTGAATGAATAACAACCTTAGATAAGGTCATAAGGGATATAGATTAAGATATCTATTACAAGAGCTTATATGAGGAGTTATTACCATGAGCTCATCAATAACCTTCTTTAAGAGAGTACTCATCAAGGAGGTTGACATCATGAGGTTAGTCCATTTGATGGATTTAAATAGATCTATGGGATATGGATCAAATCATGTCATGGGTCCTCAAATGAGTACACCATGGAAATATGATCTTAGATCACCCACAAATTCCCCATCTAAAGGCCAGGGAGAGACATGACATGATATATGATATTATATATTGATGTATATATATTTTTTTATATGTATCATTGTATCGATCTATTTTGACACAATATATATATATATATATGATTATTTTTTCCCTTAGACTTGTGTTATGGTTGAAAATGGATATTTTATGAGTTTATATATGTGTTTATTTTTATATTTATGGTAGATGATTTTATGGACATATGTGACTCATATGGGAATTTTTTCTCTTACTTTTGATATGTTGTAGCACACGTTAATCATTTAAGAATTTATTATGGTATAAAATGAAATGGAAAAATGTACATATGAATGGGTTCAGATAGATACATTTATTGATTTTTTTTGCTTGGATTTTTAAGAATAATTCCAACCTTAATAATAGATTAAGATTTGAGAAAATTTTATTTTGATATAACATAAAATAATATGCACCAATGATTTGGAATAATCATGATGACTATTGTGTTATAAGTTTAAGGATTGAAAAAATCATTTATTAAATACTTAGTGCATTATGATATTAGAGACCATAACCACACCACTCGTAATAATCATAATTATCTCGACTAATAATAAGATATAATAAATAAAAGAAAAATGTTTGTAATAATAAAAACTATGTAAATATTATAAAAAAATAAAATTAACACAAAAATATATATATAAATAAATGATTAAGCAAATAAATTAAAAAATGTATAAAATAAATGACAATGAATACACACAAGGAGGTAAATGACACATAAACTAAACAAACAACCTTATGGACATCCTAGGATAGAGTTAAACCTTTGTTAATCAACATCCATGATAACATTTAAAATATAACAAGGAAGTCCTAAGAAGGGATAATGGATATGGTAAAGGATATCATTATGGTTGGGGATTTGACAATGGAATTTTGGTAGTAGATGAGCTGACCCTAACATCTTTAGGTACTACATACATAATCCAATGTGGGAAAAGTTCAATTGGGGATATTAGACCACATGTAGTTCTCCTAATATGGGAATGGATGAAAAAGTAATTATGCTGTGTAAAGTTGTGATGAGTAGATGATTTAGTTAACTCTTAAGAAAATGAGCGAGTGAAAGATGAAGTTTTTAAAATATAGAAGAAAATTATATTTGGATAGATGAATTTTTATGTGTCTAGATATATATATAAGAGTGTGTTTATATATAGATGTGTAAATGATAATAAGGGTCACATACAAGATGTTCCTCTAAGCATGAGTAAGGACATATTTACACAAGTGCAAGGCACAAACTCTAAGCTAATATGTCATGGGTGGATAGTGGAATATGAGATTGAATGGAAAAATAAAAGTGACTATTGTGATGGGATGACCCAAGTAACTAGGGAGTGTATAGAAATTATATTTTTCATAGTGCTAGAAACTATTTTTCACTATGGTACTTGACCAAACTGACAGTATACTAGCTTACACTTTTAGATATATGAATTTTATTTTTCTTTTTCTTTCTCTTTTTTCTCTTATTTTTTTAACACTTAGGATATGTAAAACATCATAAGAATGACTTAGGCATAGAAACATTTGAGGTACATGATTTTCATGGGATCATCAATATTCTATTCATCCTTTGTGTCCAATTTTTAGGCTTTAAATCCATATTTTGAATTCATTATGTATGGACCCATCCAGTTTGGTTTGAATTTATCTTTCTTCTCTTATATCAAATTTATGTTTTGTTGGTTTTATTTGATAACAATATAGCTAATTTTAATTTCCCTGGATTTAATCCTCTTATTATAGCTATAACAAAAATTATTTTGGTAGGCTTGTAAGTGGTTTAGGGTATTAAGGCATTTCTCATCAAGGAGGTAGATTGCATTTAGGCATGAAATATTATAAGATTTATCATCAAATACATTTTACAAGGATATGAATACAAATGGTATTTCATATTCAATGGGTAATATTGACTCAGTTTCATAAATAAGGGAGTATTGGGTCACCCCATGGGTATGCATGTGCTTTTACAGTATGCCCATAAAGTGGGATAAAATTGTTTGCGCTAGTCAAAACCAAATACATTAACAAATATTTTGAGAATTTTTAGGATGTTCTTGGCCATTACCTTTTAAGTAGTGGGGAGTGAACCGATTCTATTTAATATAATAATTATGGAAAGGGGTCTTGACATCCTTAATTTTGAATGATTTTCTATTACCAAAGATGATAACTAATGGGATTCCAAATTGGATGATAATATGGTTTAAGATAAAATTGGATTTTTTTTTGTCAGTGACATAAGTTAAGGGTATGGCTTCAGCCCATTTTATAAAGTATTCGATAGCTATAATAATATGTTTGTGTCTATTTAAAGAATTAGGATTAAATATACCCATGAGGTCTAACCACCATATGCAAAATGACCAAGGTGTATTGATTGTTTATAAATATTATGATGGGATATGGATAAGGTCACCATGTTTTTTTCAAGGCACACACTTATTAACATATACGTACGAATCAAATTCCATCATATCTAATAGTAACCCACATGTAAGAGTTTATTAATAAGGACTGTGCCATTAGAATTAACATCATAAATTTCCTCATGAACTTCTCTAATGGATAAGGTAGAATCTTAAGAATTCAAAAATATCAATAAGGTTACATCATTATTTGTTCAATATAGGTTTTGACCAAGGATAGTGTTGTGTGATGTGTGTTGGATAAAGGATTTTCATTGGTTATGAGTTAAGTTTAATGGAATGGTGTTATTATATATTTATTCATATATATAATTGTACCATGGAGAAGTGGGACCAAACACCTTATAAACTATCTCAAAATATGGAGTATCATAAGTTGGTGTCATCAAATTTTCCCTAATAAAATTATTGTGCTTAGTTTAAATATCAAGAAATAAACCAATTGTTGTCATTCACTAGTTTTTCTATTGTTATCCCTTGGCATTTATTCAAACTATATAGATATAAATCACAACTTGAGGCTATCCATCACCCTTTTATATGATATTAGTTTGTCATATCTATCTTAGAATTCATTACTTACTTGATTTATAATAATTTTTAAATCACCAAAGACCAGAAGATTTTGGATACCCCATTTTATTACATGTTTGAGACCAAATATAATGGATTCATATTTTTATATGTTATTTTTACAAGGAAAGTCAATTTAAAATTATTTTGGAATTAAGTACCCATTAGGAGTAACCAATAAGATACATAACCATAAGTCATGACTTGTAATATCTATCAAAATATAACTACTAAACTAGATATTCATTGATTGACATGATTGCCTCATTCAAGAAATATATGATGAGAGGTGTGCAATCTTCTAAATTGGATTGTACTAATGAATCTACCAATGCCTATCCCTTGATTGTTCTCTAATTTAAATAATCAATATCAAACTCATTAATAAGCATGACCCACTTAGCCATTCTTCTTGTTAGAATTGTTTTGTATAATAGATATATAAGAGGGTCAATTTTGATGATTTTTGTTTGATTATATAGCATGTAGGATAGAGTTTTTGTGAATCAAAAATAAATGTGAGACATTTTGTTTCCATGGGAGAGAAATTAAGCTCATATGATACCAAATATTTTCTCAAGTAATAAAACACCCATTCAAATTCATTTTCATCATGTTGAGCCAATAATATTGTGAATGCATAACTTGTAGTGGACATATACAAAATGTAAAATTTGCTTGCAGGAGGTTCATTCAAGAAATGTAGATTATAAGATATTGTTCAATATTATAAAATGCCTTGTGATAGTCTTAATTCCAAATGAATAAGGTATATTTCTTAATCAATAATGTTAATAGATGATAAAGTTTTCAAGCTATGATATGAACCTTTAAATTGATTGAATTTTGACCTGTATACTATGGAGTTGTTTGACATTTTTAGGTGGAGGTATATTCAGGATAGTTGAAACTTTGGAAGGATCAATCTATATGTCATGGTTTGAAACTATGAATCCCAATAACTTACTTGATGTAACCCTAAAGACACATTTATTTGGATTCAATTAGAGATTTTATTCTCATTATTTCATAAATTTTATGAATTATTTTAGGATGATTGGATATAGATTTTTATTTTCCAAGGATGTCATCAACATAGTGTTATATGATTTCATGAAGAATATCATGGAATATAACTATCATTATTATTTGGTATGTGGCTCGTACATTTTAGAGGCCAAGGAGAATTACTTGATAGAAAAAATTTCCCTAGGGCATTAAATTTTGTCATGTGTTGGTCACTAGGAGTTATCTTTATTTGGTTATAACCCAATAAAACATCCATCAAAGACAACATACCATGATTAGCAATGGAGTCTATAATCATGTCAATGTTTAGCAATGGAAAATCATCTTTGGGACATGACTTTTTATATCCTTAATGTATGTACACACTCTAATTTTGAATGGGTTTGATATTGTTACAACATTACATATCCATTATGAGTAATCTATGAACCAAAACATTAATTTAGTTTTTAGTTATTCCTTCATAGGAAGTACAACTTTAGGATGCATTTTTTATAGTTTTTTATTTATAGATTTAGCATATGAATGAACCATCATATGATGTAAAACAAGTGAAGTATCAATACTTGACATGTCTACATAAGACCATGAAAACACATCAGATGATTTTTAAATAAAAGGGTGAATATTTAGTACTCTTATTGAGTTAATGACATGACAAGCTTAACTATTTTTGTCTTTTCCTTTATCCTGATGTTAACTAATATGGTGTCTTTAAATAGGAGAGTTGACTCATCTTGATATTTTGTGGGTGGTGGAGGAAATTTGAGATCTTCCTTAATGTATTAATGATTATATGTTTTTTATTAGTATGTTATTATTGTGATGATTTGATAATGTAGTAATAATTCATTAAAATATGAGAAATCATCTACCTAGATGGAAAAAATCTTCTTGTGATTGTCTTCCAAAATCTAGTTTCTTTTTCTCAAGGATTCAAATATTGCTTAATAATTTTGAAAGTGATCAAGCATAGGTGTTGATTATTGGTCACACTGGATTAAGATTGGATATGCTAATTTAAGTGTTAAGACATCAATTTCATGGAATAAATTGGTGATAGATAAATCTTCAAATCATCTATAGATGTAACTCATTTCAATATCTGAAGAGCTTGCCTTAGACTCAATATAAGAGCCATTTTGGTAAATTATTGTGCTAAAATTAGGTGGGTTAAATCTTATACCATGTAAATATTTGTTTAATTTAACTAGAATGGTTTTTATTGGTCCTTATTCATGGTTTCCAAGTACCTTGCCTTTGTAATTCATTATCTTAGACATGATGGATTTGGTGATGGGATATTGGTTGTTAAGGAAGTGATTCAACCTTTTAGCATTCTATACTATAAATCCTAAGTTAGAATAAAGGGATGAGATGTTTAAATTAGTTAAATAATATGCAATAATTAAACACATATTTGCTATGGATTTTAACTTATTTATAATTTCTAAAAATAGTAATAAATATGCATAAATAGAGACTTATGTAGAAAGTAACTGTCATAGAAGATCTAGGTTCTAAAAACTAGTTTTTGGATAGGTCTAAGTGTCATCAATAGGGTCCCTAAGTCTAATTGCTTACTACAAAGTAGCACCCCACCTGGACAATAGTTCCATGCTACTCTAGTGTACTAAAAATGGAACTAGTGTCCTGTTTATATGAACATTCCTATCTTTTGGGAGCACCCACACCTTGTTTTTTGGGTTTTATTCCTATGTGCATGAAATCTAGAACTATGTATTATTCCTAAAAAATATTATTTATTGTGAAAATTCTAATATTCCTTACAAGTATGGCATGACTTGAAAATGTGTGTTTGTTATTATGATAGGATGGACATCCTCAACACCCCACTATGAAGAGAGTTGCCTACATAATAATAATCTGATGTACTTATGCCATCTAGTTATTGGTGCAAGTGCAATTAAATACTATAATGATAGTCATCTTGAATTCCTTGAGTGTCTTTGAGATTTAAAATATTTGAAATTTAGTCTTAGGTATATTGTATATGGTATTTGTATAAGTAGGTTAGAATAAGGACCAAATACCTTAATTTTTCTCAACTTATTTCTTATTTAGATATACTTTTGCATCTATTTTCTATCTAGTCTATAGAGGTCAAACAGTATTATATTTATAGATATTTATAGCTTGTATGGATGATAAAATGTAATTAGGATAAACATATGAGGGGAACACATTTTAAAATATATCCATTCATGAGAGTTAGGGAGAGGGACACTAGGACCAAGTTAGGGACACTAGCACCATGTGGCTATTATGTTCTTAATATGGCACTACTATCTAATTGGCATACTACTATGCATACTTGGTTTGGATTTGGGTCTACACAATAGATGAAAAAGTGTGGTAAAGGATAAAATATAGGTCTAGGGCTAAGCTAAGAATAGGCTATATCAAGAAACACTCATAAAATCTAAATACTACTTTTAGGTGATTACATTTTCCACCCCCTTTATACTTGAAATACATAAAACTAAAATGACTAGTATAAAAGAAAATGAAATGTACCTCTACTTACCTAGGAAGTGAAGCCTATGTAGTTGAGTTTGAGTATGTGAAGTTGGGTATACATAAGAGAAACATGATCCAAAATAATGACATGTAATGAAACATGAAAAATCATCCCTTAAGAGATTATAAAAAATAAGAGAATATGTTGAATAAATTAACAAAGTAAATTTGAATAAAGAGATAGGAAAGGAATGAATATACCTTTTTAGGTACATGAACTAATGCATGAACCTAGTGATAACCTATGTGTGAGTGTATATAATGATAAATTTTTTGAATAACTTGGATTGATCTAATATCTTTCTTATTCCTCATATTGGTGGCTTAAGAACTCAATCTAGTTTTGAATTTATCATTTCTCACCCCTACTCGATGGATCATGATTTATGAAGATCCTAGATTAAACTGTAAGTGTGTCTAACCCTCTTATGTGTGTGGCTCAAGAACTCAAGTGGGATATATATCTATAATTTCCTACCTATGTGAAGTAGATGCATCTAAAAATAAATTATTAAATGTGTTGAAAGTATCTAACTAGGTATATCTAATTGTGTATATCAGATCTATGGCCATTCAAGTACATTAGGAAAATTTAAGCCACTCAAGAATGCTAACCACTATTTATGGAGTAAGGCATGAAATTGGTGACAACCTAAAATATGATAAAAATTATATATATCATAAACAATGAAATGGAGATTTCCATTCCATCTGATCAACCTATGTGTGATTGAGTACATGGAAGATATGTGCCATGCACATGCCCCCAATCTAATATCTATGGATATTGATTCTGAACCGAGTATGTAATATTATATCTATATAAATAGATTTAATATGGGAGTGATCATGCCATGAATGATGCCCAAAAATCTAAGTAACTAGTATGAATCTGAGCTAAAATGAGTGTATCTAAGCAAAATCTAAACATAATTATCAAACCTATGAATATACCTATGCAAATTTGTATTATACCTAGTGTACTTATCTAGCTAATCTGGACTACCTTGAAGTTGGGGATATTGTATAATATTACCATGTAGTGGATAGCAGTGTCTTATGGTGCTAGTATCCCATTCTTTATGTTAATGTTTTTTTGGTCTAAAATCTATGTGACTAAAGTAATTTTTAAGTCCTTACTTTT
This sequence comes from Torreya grandis, assembly GCA_037957365.1. NCBI lineage: Eukaryota > Viridiplantae > Streptophyta > Pinopsida > Cupressales > Taxaceae > Torreya > Torreya grandis. Next base: position 729,445 of record JARHVA010005433.1, read on the forward strand.
TCCTATGTTTGACATATGTTTGATTTATAAAATTAAACTTATGTGATGAAAATAATTTATGAAAATTAATGTAAAACCCTAATCTCTATGACAAACCCCTATGAATTCTACCTCTTTTAGGGGTAGTTGTAAAACCCATGTTAAGAATTTCCTCATAATAAGTAGCTATGCAAAATGTGTTAGCTAGAGCATATGCATGATATTCTATAATAATGTATAAACATGACATTAGAATGTAAAAGAATATGAGCATAAGTAGGGAATGTAAGATGTATATTATAATCTAAAATCACTGAAGGGTTCAAGATAAATGTATTCATTATGTATAATAATAAGTCTAAGTAGCTACCTAGGGGGATGGGGTATTATGTCCATCATGACACCCAAGTAGGAAGGGTAGATGCATGAGGTCTCTCATAGAATCAAAAACTAGTGTGTGTAACAAGCAAAGACAAGTGTCATGGTGAAGATGCATATAATAAAGCATGCATATAAAACACATGTGACATGAAAAGTAGGCCAAGGGGCCATAATATAAGGGACATAAACACATGTCATTAAATTTTAGAATTAAGACATACAAGGACATGTTCAAATTTCCACATATGCAAGAAAAAATTATTTTGGCTTAGATCCACATAGAAGGACATGCTTACATTTCCACATATACAATTAGGAAAGCACACTCAAGGGACATGGGCATATTCCAATACATACGCACTTATAAGTGGTATAGAGACAAATAACAATGGCATCTTCAAATGCACATGAAATGGAATAAGCATAGGAAACAAAATCATGTCTAATATATGATAAAACTATAAATGAAATCATGTAAAACTATGTAGTACAAATCTATGTAAATTCTAAGATGTACATATGCTGAGTTTAACTATTGATAGTTAGCAAAAAAACTCAGAAATTAGTATCAATGATCAATATCAAGATATATCAATGTGTAAAATAGAATGTATAGTATGTAAGGATATAACCTCATATTAGAAACTATGTAGGAGATGCCCCTGAGAATAAACCTAGATAAGTGTATATACCCCCATTGGGTAGATGATAGCAAGTATGGATTAGTGTAATGGACCAAAGTGTTGTATGTAATTTGCAAGCACTTGACAAGAACAAGTAAAGCATATGTATGATATAATCAATTATACTAAGATATTAAGCATATGTAATATTTAGAATGTCATAGAAATTTAATTATGTCAATGCACACAATCTATAAATTTTGTGTTTTCTAAGTAACATTTTAATGTTTTTATATTTTGACATGTTATATTATTTTTTTAATTTTTGGATATAATCTATGTATAAGGAAATAACAATAAACTATATACAAGGAGTGAGAAAGAGTAGGAAGTATGTACAAATAAATAGAAGAAAATTAAATGAAATAGTAACACAAACAATGTAATATCTCTATAGACCCAAGAGCACATCCATGGGATGTGGCTAATCAAATGGTGGATCAGGGGGAAGATCATCTAGTGTTTAATATTGAACTTGTCCAAACTCAAATAATTCATAATTATCATAATCATTAAACTAATCTATATGTATTAGTGGGGCCTTATCTTTGGAATGAGTGTGGAATTTATGCATCTAGATATTATCCTTCTCAACTATGTAAGATGCCTCTCACATGATCATAGGTTAAACTAATTATATCACCAAGTATCTATTTAAAACCTATGGTTACCATATGTGTCATCATATAAGATGAAAACCATGTGTCCATCATGAGTGAATGTCAAGCTTCTATGTGATTGATCAACTATAACATCCATTGATTGTAACCATGTACTACTAATTATAACCTGTATATGAGTGTCTCTACTCAGAATTAAGATAAATGTATTAGCCACCTTGGGGCTACATACAACTTGTAGTGTAATGTGTCTAATGGATTCTTAAAAGTTTATAACATGTTATAGCTCTCTTTTTCTCCCAATAAGCAATGTGGTGTAAAAATGCCAAATTTCATGTATTAGAATCAAGATCCTCAAATATAGCCATGTCAAAAAGATATATGTCTACTAACAAAATATTTGTAGTCAATGGATCATATCATGAATATATGTGTCATAGATGACTCTATTTTGGTGTTCGTATATGTGAAGGCACTTATATCACTAGTGGTGGTGGTTCCTATGGAGGTGGAGGATGTCTGATCTAGATAGTCCACTTAGCCTTACATTTATTTAGATTATGTTGCAGTATTAAGCATGTGTCTATATCATGTCCTTTGAGTCTATGAAAGTGTCAAAAGGCTTTCCCTTCTTGTGGTGATAATATGCTAACTTATCTATGCTAGACTATGGTTAATATCATCAATCCTCTATTAAGTAGTAACTATAGGATATGGTGTGGTATTTCTTATGAACTCTCTACATGAATCTATATGACTAAATAAATATCTATGGATGTGAACATATGTAATGAATGGATCAAGGAATCTGATGATGACTATGGTTGAGTATGGGATTTTGTAGCTATAATATCTTAAAAAAGTGATTCTATTGGTATAGGATGAGGTATAAGTGCCTTTAAATTATCTTTTTACTCTCTTGGGCCCACTAGTGTAAAACTCAATCCATATAAATAATCAATAATATCTATAAGTGGTTAAACATATTTTGTAGTGGCCTATGAATATATGTCAAAATTATGAATATAAGCCTCTTTGAAAATAACAAGTAGTGGTGGATAGGCTGTAAGGATCTCATCATCTATCTTGGGAAAGGATGTTATTACTATGAAAGTCATTTCATCTATCATTAGTGAAGGTAATTGTGATAGGAGAGAATATTCCTCTATCATTAGTGAAGGCAATTATGCTAGATAAATCTCTAGAAGGTGGTATATGAATAATCTTAATATACTCCCCTGCCTCATATATATGCATATGCTCAATGGGAAACCTATTATGTGTGTTAGAAATTATTATAAGGTGATTAGTTCATCATAGTACTTTATTTTTAATTTGTTATATGGTTTTACTCATGACATCCATTCTGGTATATTATTATTGCACCATCCTATATTTATTTATATAGTTGTTCTATATTGTTGGCTATATAATACCCTTGTAATTTGATTAATATTAGCTAAATAATATTATATTCTTGATCTTACATTTGGTAATAGAGCATTGTGATCTTGGAAAAATAGTGCAATAGTGGGCAAGGTGATTATTATCTTTTTCACCATTCATGCATTCTAAAATTTTCTATAAAGTGATTATTCTCTTAAGTGCCATTCATGTATTTATGCATTGTGCAATAGTTATCATTATTTTCAAAGCATAATAATGGTGCAAGGATTATTATTATGTGCAAAATAAGCTTCTAAAAAGTTCAAAACAACCTACACTCATGCCAAAACTACCTATCAAATATTTCCTTTGCTTGAAAAATTTATGCAAAACCACTTTCTCCACCAACCCATGGTATTCTCAAAAGGGTATAGTTTTGCTCATGTTTTGCAATTTTTAACTCTTTAAATAGAAGTTTTATCTTCCATATACTTGTATTTATGCATAATGGGGATGGTAAGGAATTTGTTTTGACAAAGGAGAGGTGGGTGGTTGAAATCCCCTCAAAATACTTTTTTGGATGAAAAACCAACTTTAAAAATTCCTCTAAATTTGTCAATTCCACCAATTCTAGTTGTAACTAGCTAAATTTGGCTAGGAATGTCATATATATATATATATATATATATATATATATATATATATATATATATATATATATATATATATATATATATATATATATATATATATATAAAATAGGCCAAAGAGCCTGATTTATTTTTTCCAAAAAAGGGGGGATATTATTTTTGAATAATGGAATTAGTGTTTTTCCATAAATTGTAATATTTTGTAAAAATAATTTTAATATTTCATTTTTTGCAAGTAAATTCAAGAAAAAAAACAAAATAGTGCATTTTTTACATATTCATAGTGTTTGGTCATAACTATGCATCTGACTTACATTTACAAGTAACACCAGCATGTTTGAGTTACTACATACATAGCCTAAAAAATCTACAATAATGGAGTTTAGACATTTACCCTATAAATTGTCAAGAATAAATAATGTTAAACATTCACTAAGCCATCTCTCCATTTTACCGATTCACTTCAGATAAAAGGCATAAATCCTAAAGGTATAAATTCTAAGTATATAGTGAAGTTATTCATGCATATGAGGAAATGCATCTAAGTAGGTTACAATGAATATTTTAACCTCTTGTAGTACTATCTAATTACCTCATATCAATATATTTCATGTATTTTTATGTTTCTTTCACATACCACTAGGTATACAAAATGGGTGAGCTTCATCCACATACTAATGGGTATAACAAAAGGGAATGCATAAAGAAAGGATTGGTATATTATACTGATAGTATAATGAAAGAGAGACATTAATACTTGGAGTGAAAAGGAACCAATCTATCAACTTTGGTTAAATTCTTTATAATGGCCAAAAATGGGCCAAAATTCTTTCTACCAAACTCATAGCTTCTCCATGGAGATAACTATGTCACTTGGAAAACTAAAATAAAGACACATTTGGAATTTTAATACATTTGGATTGTTATAAATGCCCTTTACCTGACACGCTATTGATATTTATCAACAACATAAGTTTTACAAAGCCAATTAGAAGGCAAAGTTGATTATTTTTGTAGTATCAAATAAGGTACACCTCATATCTATGAGGCCATAACAACAAAAGATGTTTGGAATAAGATCTAAATAGTTTATTAAGATAAAAATAAAAGAACCATTCTTCATTTTTAGATTCAACTTCATTCTCTCAAATTTAATTCCAATGAAAAAGTGGAATCTTTTCTACACTATGTTGCAACCTTGAGGGCTTCACTCTAAGCATTGGGTGAAACATTGTAAGATGCATATCTTTTACGTATTATCTTGATACCACTACCACCATCCTATATGATATTAATTACTAATTTGATAGTCATATAATAAAAATAATCTTTTTAGAAGTTGGTAAACATGTTAAAATAGGAAAAGTCTATGATACAAAAGAATAAGAATCAAAAGAACATGATCTTACCTCTAATCAATAGAAAGGTAAGAAGCAAATCAAGTATTTTAAATCAAATCAAGATCATCAAAGTAATTCATATGAAGATAAATAATATAATTTTTTCCTTATATGTGAAAATTAGGCCATGAGTTAAATAATTATTGGTATAACTCCTTTTCATAGGGCTCTTCAAGAAACAACAAGTCCATTCATCAACAATAATCTTATCCACATATAGGAAAAGGACTAAAGAAAGGGCATTGTAATAAGAAATATAATTAGAAAGGAAAAATTGATGAATAGGAAGACACCTACTCTGATGATTACTTCCTATATGCTACACAGTCTCATGACAAATCAACATCATAAAGTTCTATTTGGTATGTTGACTTAGGTACAACTTAACATATGACTGGAAGACAAGATTGGTTCTACAACATGAATGAGACTTCCCTGAAAAATCATGTCTCTTTTGGTGATGATTCATCCTATTGAGTTCAAGGCATTGTTAATATCTCCTTACCTATTAGATAACATGATTGTAAAATCTCAGATGTCATGTATGTCCTAGGAATCACAAATAATAGTCTATCTATCAGTTAACTACTTGACCACAATCTCAAGGTTGACTTTGATTTAAAATGTGGAAAAAAAGATGTGTTTGATCAAAGATAAGTCAAAGCACACAAGAATAGTTTCATGAGACTCAGGAGTTAGAAAAATGTTCCAACTTGACTTTATTTAGTCAAATAATTAGGCACTTGTAGCTCAGAATTAGACTCAACCAATTTGTGGAATCATAGATATGGTCATGTTAGTTTTGGATACCCGAAAACACTCAATAATTATAACATGGTCCATGAACTTCCTCATTTGAGTAAAAATACATATCTCTACACTAGTTTTCTAGCAAGGAAACATCATACATATTTTGGTCAAAGTTCCTCAAGAGCATTTGGTAATCTTGATTTGGCAAATACCAATATATGAAGACCCATGAGATTCAGTCACTATGGATTTTAGTATTTCATGTTCTTTATTGACTACTCACACAAGATGTGGGTATACTATCTAAAGACTAAATATTAAGCCTACAATACTTTCAAAGAGTTTGAAGTAGTAATTGAAATTGAAATTGTTTATAAAATTAATGATCTTTACTTAGATCAAGGTGGAAAATACACTAGTAAATATTTTTATGCTTATTTGAAAGAACATGTCATTCATCCACAAAATACTCCATCATAAACTCAACCATAGAATGGTAAAACCACATTATCATAGAAATCATGCATATCATGATTAAAGATTTAGGTTTGACATGCACATATTGGGTAGAATTAGTAAAAATAATAATTTATTTGTTGAATAGTTCACCCACTATAGCTCTTCATGATATGACTCAACATTAATCTTGGACAGGGCATAAACCTTCCATTTCTCATCTTTAAGTTTTGGTATGTAAGGCTTATATTCAAGCTCCTAAAAAGAATAGAAAGAAACTGGATAACATATCCATGCCTTATATCTTCTTAGGGTATAGTGAATAGTCAGTAGCCTATAGACTAATGGACCCTATGAAAAAGAAAATATACATCAATAGGGATGTAGAGTTTGATGAGAAAAGTAAAAGTAGTTTTCCTTCCAAAAACTCGTATGATTCAATAATTAGACCTTTAGATAATTTAAAAGGACATAAACACACTAAAGGTGACAATGATGATGAGGATGATTAGTTAGTTAATGAATATTAACCCACAATAATAGTGTAACATATGCCTAAATGGTATACAAGTATATTAGGAGGTTCTAAACTAGATAGAGCTCTAGACATATCAACTCATAACATGACTCAAGATGAGGTCAATTTATACCTAACAAGCACAATTATAGAATCAGTAGAGTGCTTGATAGTTTAGGAATCCCTAGATTATAAACCTTGGAAGGATGTTATGGATACAAAATATTAATCATTAATAAAACACAAAACATGGCATCTTGAAGATCTTCCACTAGGGAAGAAGCCAATTAGCTATAAATGGGTGTTCAAACTGAAATAAAAAGAAAATGAAAGTATAGACAAGCACAAGGCTTGATTCATGGCTAAAGGATATGAACAAAAGGAAGGCATAAATTATGAGGAGACTTTTTCTCCTATGATGAAGATCAAAAAAATCCAAATGATATTTGGTCTGGATGCACAATTTAGATGGAAGATCCACCAAATGGATGTAAAAAGTGCCTTTCTCGACAGATATCTACAAGAATAAGTTTACATGACACAACTAGAAGTTTTTTTCTCACTTGGTAATGAAATAAAAGTATGTAAACTCATAAATTTTTTGTATGGTCTCAAACAAGATCCCTGAGCCTAATACATAAAGATCAATAAACATCTCATTCAACATGGATTCTAGAGGTGTCCTTATGATCCAAATCTCTAGCTCAAACAAGGGGGAGAATATTATAATTATTTTAGTATATGTCAATGATCTAGTCATCATTGGAATTTTAGTAAAGATGATAGATGAAACCAAGAAAGATCTTAACTAATCATTCAACGTGATAGATCTTGAGGTTCTTCACAATTGTCTTGGATTAGAAGTATGGAAAGAGGAAAACCACATCTTTATGTCTCAAAATAAATATGAAAAGATAATTATTGAGAAATTTAGGATGATGAATAGTAATCCAATTACTACACCTATGGAGATAAGGCTTTAGTTATCTAATATAGATCCATCACCACAAGTAAATACAACTCTGTATTAGTAGCTGGTTGGGAATCCTATTTAATTAACATATACTAGGCCAGACATTAGCTATGTAGTTATCTATCTTTCACATCTCATGTAAGATCCAAAGATGTCTCACTAGAAAGCAATAAGTGAATAATAAGATATATCAAGGGTACAATGAGATTCAGCCTAGAATATAAGAATAATGACAATTTCTTTTTGATAGGATATTTTAACTCAGTTCATGCAATAAATAATGATGTCAAAAAATCCACTTCTAAATATGTGTTCTTTTTATGATATGGTCTTTATATCCTAGGGGGTAGTAAACAAAACTTTGTTTCTTGATCTTCCACTAAATAAGAATATCATACTACCAAAGGAGCTATCTACGAAGTTATATGGTTACATCGCATACTAGAAGGATTGGGAGTACCACCGAAGATACCTACCATCCTATACTATGATAATTTGGGTGTTCTCAAACTTTTTTACAATCTAATATTTCATAAACATATAAAACACATTAAGGTGTAAGTTCATTTCATTTATGAACATGTACAACAACAAAACATCTAGCTCCATTATTTCCTGATAAAAGAATAATATGTAGATGTCTTCACCAAGTCACTTTCACATGACAAAGTTGAGGCATTTAAATAATTTCTCTCCTATTCATTTCAAACTAAGTTGAATTAAAGGGGAGAATATTAGATATTATTGTAAGGTGATCAATTCACCATACTATTTTATTGTTAATTTGGTATATGGTTTTACTTGTGACATCCATTCTAGGTATATTGTTATTGTACAATCCTATATTTTAGGATATAGTTGTGCTATATTTTTGGCTATATAATAACCCTTGTAGTTTGATTGATATTAGCTAAATAATATGATATTCTTTCTCTTGCAAGGTGGAGGTTTAATGAGAACATGAGGTGTCCCATTTTATAATGTAATCAGTGTAAGAGACTTAGTGAGCCTACAATATGTAAATGGTTGATTATCTATTATACATGTGTTTAGGTAGCCATCATGTAGAAACTTTACATATATATGAAGATTGGAAGGTATAGCATCCATAACATGTATCCAAGGTCTCCTGAGTATCAAGTTATAATTTAAATGGTCTAGCATCACCTAAAAGTGTGTAGATAATGTTTTTGATCCAAATGTAATGTCTAATGTGATTGAACCCAATGTCTATCTAGGAATGTCATTAAACCCTCAAATATTATTGTCTTTTAAATAAATGCTATATCAACCCCCATGGTTTGTAGAAATGTGAGGTTACATATATTGAGTCCTCAACCATTGTTAATGAGAAATCTTTTAATATCTATATTATTGATTTGAGCTTGAATAAAAAGTGGTAAATTTTGATCAATTACTAATTGTGAAGGTAAATCCTCATTAGAAAAAGATATCAAATCTTCCACATCCTTGATAGTTTTCATGATAGATGAAAAATAGGATGGATCGACATTATGAGGCATAGATGTGTGATTAAATGTTTGAAATAGAGTATCTTTGAATATTATCTCTTTTTAAAGTAATTACAATATAGATTTTTTGTCTATTGTATTTCTCAATTGATCAACTATATCAAATTATCTTTTCTAATATCTATGTCATGTTTTAGTGTGATGGGGATGAGGAGGGATGGTAGGGCTATGATACTCATATATAGGTTGAGGAGGCACCATGTTTTACCTAGTGACATCTCAAAATCTACTATTTTTTAGGGGTGAATAGTAGAGGTGAAATGGGAGCATAGATAGTCAAGTGTTCTAGGTGGATGTAGAATAAAAGGATTCCTCTTAGCCTTTTATCATCTAGTAGTAACTAGAGATAACTCAAATTGATTGATATATCAATGATCTACATAAAATTGAGACTCACATGATGAAAGACCAATATGTAATACAAACTTAGCTCGATTTGAATCCATGATAGGAGTAACAAACATGTGTAATTTTATATAAATAGTTAGTAATAAACATTCTAAGTATTGTATAATTATTTTTACCATACAATGAAAGATGGATTCCATCATGATAATCATGGTAATATGTTGTAAATTGAGACACGAGTAACTGCTAGAAATGTGAACGATAGGGTGATATAGGGTTAATAGTTTTTGAATCTATGGTCTATTTGTAAAAAAATGAAATTATATTAAAATAAATTGAAAACCTAATATGAAATTAATTTAATTGGCTAGTTTTTTTAAAAAGATCAAAAAATCAAAAGTATGCAGCCCTAATATATTACACAAAAAATTGGATTAATGCAAACTAGGGTTTGAAGTAATATTCAAAGTAAGTTGGGTCTAAAAAATGAATTAACCTTTTAGGGTTTTAAAATGCAAATTCTAAGTTATATTAAAAGGATGATATGTCTAAATTAGTTAAATAATATGAAATAATTAACCACTAATTTGTTATGTACTTTGACTTATTTGGAATTTATAAAAATAGTAATAAATATGCATAAATAGATACTTATCTAGAAAGTGACTATCATGAAAGATTTGGGTTCCAAAAATTGGGTTCTAGACAAGTCTCACTATGGTCAACAAGGTCCCTAGGTGTAATTTCTTATTAGATAGTAGCATCCCAGTTGAAAAATAATCCCATGTTGATTTAGTGTCCTCAAAATGGTGTTAGTGTCTTATTTCTAGGACTATTCATATTTTTTAGGAGTACATGTGCCTGTGTTTATGGGTTTTGTTCCTACATGCATGAAATATATAAATTTGTGTTGTGCTTAGAAAATTTGATTTAGTGTATGAACCCTAATCCTCTTTTCATGTATGGCATGACATAAAAATTTATGTTCATTATTAAGATAAGTTAGACATCCTCAACACCCTATTATGAAGAGAGTGTCCTACATACAAATAATCTAAGGAGGGATCAAGCCTAATGTAGTTATCTTACATAGTGCCTGGTGAAAATACAAGTGAATGTTATAATGAGAGTGGTCTTGAATGCCTTGAGTGTGCTTGAGATTGAAAATATTTGAAATCTAAGCTTGAGGATGTTGTAGATGGTAGCATGTATAAGTAGAGAGGAATAGGGATTAAATACCTTAATGTTTCTTGACATATTTATTATTTGGATATATGTTTACATATATTTTCCATTTAATCTATTGATGTCAAATATTCTTGTGTTTATAGAGATTTATAGCTTATGTGGATGATAAAATGTACTTAGGCTAACCTTAAGAGTGGAGCACATTTGAAAATGTATTTTTTTGGGAGAGTTATGGAAAGGAATGATAGTACCAAGTTGGGAATACTAGAACCATGTGGCTCTAGTGTCCTTAATGTGGTGTTAGTGTCTAGTTGGTAGACTATTGGTCACACTGGGTTGGGATATGGGAATGTTGTGATAGGACTATGTTTAGGTTGATAGAATATTTATATGGTCTAAATAATGGCTAAAAAAGCACAATATAGGATATATAATAAGTCTATGGATAATCTATGAATAGACTATTTGAAGTGACACTCTTAACATCCAAATACCATTTTTACTATATTATGGGAAGCAAGTAGCTTATTCATCAAAATAAAGTGAGGAAGAATTTGAATCTTAATTTTATTTATTGAAATTAATACCACCATATATGAATGATGTTTTTATAAATTTAGAAACCACATGGGTATCCTTTTGAAAATGGGGCATGTCATGATTATTTAAAGATATATGGATTTTACTTAAGTAATGAACATCTTGGATTTCATATTTACCCATGCCTTTGTAAACAAATTTGAATTGGAATGGAGGAGATGGTGTGTTTTTTAAATTTTAAGGTTGATTTTATGATTTAATTTTAGATGGAGTATCTGTGGAAGTGAATTTGGATGTCCTACATAGCCAACCACCAAGTGGGGTTTTTTTAAGCAATGTGTCAGGATTATTTTAATTGTTAAGATTTGGTGATTCTTAAATAGGTCCATATGTTACTTATATAAAATGGAGATAATTGGGTTTTTGATAAATTAATTATAATAATTTACAATATTTGAAGAGTTAAGATCACTTGGTATGGTTACTTTAATGCTATCATGAAAAAAAATTAAACACTAGTGTAGGGTGGAAGGTATAAAATTCATAGAGTGGATATATAGATGTCCAAGATGTAAATTGTATGGTAAATTCAAGTCAATCAAATGAAAAAATTTATCTTAAATTATATTCCCTACCATCAAAAGAAGATATATAGTACCCATATATTCATGTTCATTTTTATCATATGCCTTAATGGTAATAATATTCAATTCTAATGTTGTTTTAGGATACCCCAAATGTTTGATTAATCTTAATTTAAGAAGGTTTAAAGTAGAGCCATTATATATACACATCCTATTTAATTTATTTATATAGATTATGAATTATATATACAAAGGTAAATTATGTGTAGAGCCCATAGGGGAAACATCAAAATGATTGAATGTAACTTGATTTTTAGTCAATAAGTTTCCAATGCTTGAAAATCATATGGATTGATGTCTTGAGGTACTCTTCAACCTTGACGTACTTTATACAATATGTCTTTCTATATAGGTGATGTTTTGATAATATCTAAAATGGATATATGAGTTGTTGTCTTCTTAATGTGGTCTATCATATTATACTTACTCTTAATAGTAGGTGAGGAATCACTTATAATGGTAATATTTTCATGCCTTGTTTTAATAGTGAAATCATGGGATTTTAATATGATGAAGGAAACATGATGGCTTGTATAATCAACACAAATGAATATAAAATCAAAATGGTGATTAGTTTTATTTAGATTACTATATTGAGTTTGGTATGTTCCTTGTGCATTATTCCCTTGATCATTTTTGGGAAATGAGTCTTTATATATACCCAAAAAAATCTATTGGATGATGTGGATGGTTTATTTTTAATTACTACATCCCCACAATCTATGAGATCTTGGACATAATGTTTTATCATTATACACCAATTGGTTGAATGACTCTTGATTATACAGTATTCATAATATTCATTTTCATCATACCATTTAGGTTTAGGAACATTTTCTTTGAAATTTTTGGTGTTGGACCATATGATAATGTTTTCTTGAGCCAAATTTTAAAAAAAATAATTCATAAGATTTTTCTAATTTATTAAACTTATTGTTTATATTTTATTATTTTTGTTGACCACTAAGTATTATGATGTTATTGATAGGTTGTAGGTTTTGCACATGGTTGAAATTTGTCATACCATCACCTATAACATTTTTATAATATAGCAAAGAATTTGGGTTCATCTTTTTGTTTGAAGAATTGTCATCTTTTTTTGATAATTTTGATAATACCCTTGGTAATTCAATTTCACTTCATTTGGATTCCTTTTTCTATGATTTCATCAAAGGGTATTAGAATATGAATTAAAAACTATTAAGTCAACTCTAAGTTAATTTTATTCATGAATATGGCAATAAGTTATTTTTTAGGAAAAGAACATGGAAAATAGTTTTCCAATGACCATTGTATTTGTGAAAGCCATTTTGTTGTTTGGTTTTTGTAGATGATATTTATGGATTATATATCACCTCAATACTATACACTTGGAAAACTCAGACCTTGAATGTTCCTCTCAATTTTGGACCTTTCCTACTTTTACAAGTCTTGCATCTATCCTATCTTGTGCCCATTTTTCTATATCTCTTAGTCTAACCAATCTTATGCTGATGAATTGAGTCTTATATCTTTCCTTGAAAGATTAAAATGTATTTATCTTCCACCTAGGTAATTTCTAAACCTATACCTTTTTTGTTACTCCATGGACACTAACATCTTAGATAAACACTAATATCAACATTAGTCTCCTAACCTAATGCAAGTGTCAGTGCCCTAAATTCATCTATTTTGGAAATGAAAGGTATCCTAATGGTCAGCCTAAATGATTTAATGTGAGTTACTTATCCAAATGGATTGATATAAATACAAGATCAAATCTCAATCATTCCTCACCTATAAACACCTAGCAATAGATGAAAGAGACCAAGGCAACTTATCAAAAGCATGATATCAAGACTTTAATTAAATAAAGATTCCGTATTTACATACCAATCGTAGGTAAACAACAAATCTATAAGTATGAATTAATAAAGAATAAACCCAAAATCCCAATTTTCCAAGTTATAAACTAGGTCACTATTATAGTTACTTTGCACATATTGTATGATTTACACACAAGACAACATATAGGGGAGAACTACATCAATCTGAGGATATATTTGGAGTATTAGATATGTATGTAATGACATATTATGGTAAGTTATTTTATTTCATATTACATTATGTGCCTAATAATCCATTTTTTTAAGGTCACTATGAAGATGGAGAACTTGGGTTTTGGCATTTCATGAGGAGCAATAGTCCATGACATAGCTATGAATGCACTAAAGTGAAGGTGATGTCAAACCCATAATAATATAGGTGTTTAAATCTATTTTTATTATGTATTCCATATAATACACTTGCATCAAACCTAGACTATAGCATCAATGCAACTACCTCGAGCTGACATTAGTGTCTAGAGTGCTTGAAGTGTAACATCCAAAATCTAACAACTATTCCAGAATCTCATTTCAGATCCTTTTTTATTTGTTCAAAATTTATCACTATGTTGGCACTAGAACTAACTAAGTATACTAATTTGTAATTTACATGAATAGATTAGTATTACTTTCTATATTTATAATGTACTCAACATAATAAATCTATTTTATGTTTACACCTAAGTTTAACACTCAATTGGCTTTTTGTAGATCTGATTATCACCCTTGTGTATTATCATTTATATATCCTTAACCCTTATATAAAAAATGATATGATAATACCCTTATCCAAATTTAGGGTTAAACATTTGGTGAACCCAATGTTTGAACATCAAACCCTAAGACAAATTAGGATTTTCTAATTTTTTATTTAATTTTGTACTTTGTTACAAATTTTAAATTTTTCATTTCAGAAGTACTAGAAAATATTAGTGAAAAAATTAAATTCCAAATGGAGGATAATGAATCATTTATTAATCATCTCAATAATAAAAAGAGTTTAATGGATGTTTTCTTTTATGTTACAAGAGATGAAATAAGTAAACAAGATAAAATTAAGGCTATCTCACCTAATGATGGTGAATCCTTAGAAGGTACTATAACTCAACCCACACCCATAAACCCACCTACATCTAGTGGGGGCATGGATTATGTGTTTAAACCTTTGTTTCCTAAAACTACTATTGCAACATCTATTATAGAATTACCAATTGTTTGTTGGAAATATTGTCATTGATGTCAAAGGTCTAGCATTATTGGTGATAAAGGCTCCATTGCATTTAATAGTGTTTTTAATATTCATATCTTGGCTAATGTGTGTTAATATTTATTTAATATTAATGAATATATATTTGGTCTCATATAAGTCAAAAGAGGGCCCATGGAGAAGTCAAAGAGTCATGGGTTAAAAGATAAAAGAGGAATGGGACACATTCTCTCATGAACAGTCATATTGAGGAATTCCAAGAGTCACCATGTGAAGGCAAAAGAGGTTATGGTGAATTTTTACATGAAGGGACACTGTTAGGAATATGAAAAGTCACCAAGATAAAGACAAAAGAGGAAAGGGCACATTTGATTATGAAGGGTCACCTTATGACTTTTCAAATGCAAGGTTATGAAGGGTCATGCAATTTTAGTGCCATTTTCCATGAGGATTGAAGGGCCACAAAGGGTAAATGCCAAAGGTCATTTGGAAAGATATAAATAAAGGCTTGAGAATACATTTTTTATATGTAAGAGAGTGCATGGTTTGTATTTGTTTTCAAAGAGATAAAAGCAAGAAATATTGTAGAGGTATATCAATTTTTGAGTAAGAAACATTGAGAAATAGTTGTGTTTTATACACAAGAGGGGTTGGTGATCCTATGGGTTGGTGCTCACAAATCTTTCCAAGGGGCTAGGGCTCTTATGGGTTGGTGATCACAAATAGTTTCTATGTTGGTACTCGACAAAGGGGTTGGTGCTCTTACAAGTTGGTGCTTTGAAACATTGTAATTTGAGTTAGTGCTCATTCATATACTTGATATTATTCTCTATGGTTTTTACCACTTTGAGTTTCCACATAAAAATCTAGTCTCTCTCTCTCTCCTCTCTCTCTCCTCTCTCTCTCTCTCTCTCTCTCTCTCTCTCTCCTCTCTCTCTCTCTCTCTCTCTCCTCTCTCTCTCTCTATTGTTTTAGTTTTATTACATATCTTAAACATGTGATTAAGTGGTTAAAGAAAAGAAATTAGATTAAGTAAAAGATATTTAATATATTGATTCACCCCCCTTTCAGTATATTTTGTGCTTAATAATTAGTATTAGAGTAGGTTCCTTCTGAAAAAAGTTTTAAATCTTGAAGGTAGATCAGAAAAGCATGATGGCTAGATCACATGAAGATTTTTCTACAAATAAGACACCTTTGTTTGATGGGAAAATTTATGCTTTTTGGAGCATAAGGATGAAGACTTATTTGATGGCCCTTGGATTTGACATTTGGCAAGTAGTGGTGGAGGAATATGAAGAGCCATAGACACTTATAACTACTCTAATAGAAAATAAGGTAAGTGAAAATAATAATAAAGATTTAAATGCTATTTTATGTGGTTTATGTGAATCAAAATGTGTTAAAGTTATGCAATGTAAATCTACTCATGAAACTTGGGTAAAACTTGAGAATATTTTACAAAGGTGATGGAAAGGTTCAGCATGCTAAGCTTCAGACTTTCACAAGATAGTTTTATATTTTGAAGACAAATGAGAAAGAAAATATAGCAAGTTATCTTTTGTAGGTTGATCAAATAGTTAATTAGATTCAAGGTCTTGGAGAAAATTTATAAGAATTAATTGTGGTTCAAAAAGTTTTGAGATCTCTACCATTGAGATATGATGCAAAAGTTTTGGCAATTGAAGAGATGAAGAATTTATCCAAGCTAAAGATGGAGGAGATACATGGTATTCATATGGCATATGAGATGTAGACCAAAAAAGAGAAACCCTCAAAGAGAGAAGCTACTTTCAAAACATAAAAGAACGAGAAGGCTAAGATTCAAGAATTAAGTGACAGTTCTAACAATGATGAAGATGACAATGGATCTCTATTCATTTGTAAGCCAAACAAAGGCACAAGTAAATATCAAGGAAAATTACCTTTTTAATGTTTTAATTATGGAAAGATTGGACATTTTGTATTTAAGTGTCTAGATAAGGTTGATGGTGACAATGAAGAAGGAAACTATATAAAAGAAGAACTTCAAAGCAAAATTCAAGAAGTGATTCAAGAAGAAGAGTTTGTATTCTAAATATCCTAGCTTAGTTGAAGATAGTGGAGTTTTTGATTCAGAAGAAGAGATTCTATTCATGGCTATATATGAAGATGCCTCCATAAGCAAAACTATAGATGATCAAGAAGAATAATAAGATGAAGATGAAGTGAATCTAGAAGGAGAACTTATTTGTGCCTTATAAAAGTTAAAGGCTCTTGACAATAATAATTGAAGATTAAATCTCTAGATCGAGAAAAATGAAAAGAAGTCAAAGGAAATAATTGAAGATCTACAAGCACACTTTGAAGAAGCCAAGAAGAATGAATAAGATCTAATGGCACAGTTCTAAAAAGTAAGTAAATAATGTGAAAGGTATGTTATTGAAATTTCTTCTTCAAAAGTAGATCTTGAGAAAATAAATAAAGCATCCAATGATTTAAAATTTGAGAATAGCACTACTATATTGAATAAGATATTAGAAATTCAAAGATCAATGTTACATAAGATAGGTATTGGATTTGAAAAATAGAAAGGGGAAGCCACCACTTTTATAGACAAGGAGAAAGGAAAGAGTTATGTTGAAGCTCTTACAAAAGAGTAAATAAAAAGGGAAGAATTTAAGAATACAAAGGACATCTCAAACAAGAAGGCTAGAAGGAATAGAGCTCAAAAAGGTAATCATGTTAGAGATAGAAAAATAGGTCCTATTTTTATTTCAATGGATATAGTCATAAGAAAATATAATTTTGAAAAAGGGCTAATAATTTTAAAAATAAGGAGAAGGCAAGTCATGTAGAGTCAAGCAAAAGCCACAACTCTTTTGCTCTTCTATCAGGCTTTAATGAAAAGCCCATAATATGTTACAAGTGAAATAACATTAAACACATAACCTAGTTCTATAGAATTATGTTCAAGTTAGTCAAAAAGGACCAGAGTTTCTAGGCTTCATTCATCAAGAAGAAAGTTCAGACAAGTTCATGGTAGAAGAAACAACTTGAAAAATCTATGTTGGTATAGATAGCTTTGCATGCAAGAAATGAAAAAGGCATGGTTCATTGATAGTGGATGTTTGAGGCACATGATAAGAGAAAAGATCAAGTTCATAACCTTGAAGAAGATCAATGGTGGCACAATGAAATTCAAAGACAATACTATTGCCAAAATTGCTAGAAAAGGTACGCTAAGTTTGAATAATGGTAGAACTAAAACTGAATTT
Source organism: Torreya grandis (assembly GCA_037957365.1). Taxonomy (NCBI): domain Eukaryota; kingdom Viridiplantae; phylum Streptophyta; class Pinopsida; order Cupressales; family Taxaceae; genus Torreya; species Torreya grandis. Next base: position 747,821 of record JARHVA010005433.1, read on the forward strand.
TTTTATGTAGAAGGTCTTAAACATAATATTTTGAGTGTAATTCAAATGTGTGATCAAGTACACACACTAAAGTTTTATGTAGAAGGTTATGAAATTAGGAAAAAATATTCAGATGTGTTGATTGCAGATACTTAGAGAACATGTAATAATTTGTATATGTTATCAAACATCAAAGGTTAAAGATGTTGTTTGAGTCAGATTGAATAAAGTTGGCTATGGAATAGGGGAATAGGGCACATAAATTTTGAAAATATTTTCAACATTATCAAGAAACAAGTAGTTATAAATCTTCCAAAGATTAAAAATCCATCAAACATGCTTTGTGAACATTGTCAACATGGGAAGCAAGCCAAAAGGTAGTTCAAAACAAAAGAGTACTCGACCACTCAGATGTTAGAGATTATTCACACTAATCTATGTGGACATATAAGAAATCAAAGAACTCAAGGTGATAAATATTTCATGTTGCTTATTTATGATTTTTAACGTATGACTTAGGTAATGTTTTAAAAGAAAAAATCATAAGCTTTTAAACATTTCAAAGTAATCAAAGCATTACTTGAGAATGAAACCAATTTGAAGATTAAGTGTCTAAGATTAGATCGAGAAGGAAAATTCATGTCAGATCAATCTATTGAGTTTTTTGAAGACCATGGAATAAATAGATATTATTTAGTAGCTAGAACTCCATAGCAAAATAGAGTAGTTGAATGGAGAAATAGAATGGTTCAGGAGATGGTAAGGACAATGCTAAATGAATCCAAGATACTAGATAAATATTATAGAGAGGTAGTTACTACAATAGTACATATTAAAATAGAGTATTATTGAGATTTAATAGTGACAAGACCCTTTATGAGATATGGAAAGACAAACCAACAATAGTTGATTATTTTAGAGTTTTCAGCAGTAGATGCTTCATAAAGAGAACTGATGAAAAACTTGGTAAGTTTGAATCTAGAGTAGATGAAGGTATATTTCTTAGTTATTCTTGAAAAATTAATGCATAGAAATTTTATAACAAAATAACCAAGAAAGTTTTTGAAAGTGCAAGTGTCAAGATAGAAGAAGATGAAACGCAAAGAATCAGTGATCTAGTAGACATTCTTGAAATAATTAAAGAACATGATTTTGAAGAATCAGATGAAGATGAGAAGAAGGAGAAAAAGGACACCAAAACCCCATCCAAATATGTCTGGAGAATCATAATGAAAGTGACATAATTGCTGACATAAATGAAGGAATTCACATTAGAAGAATGATGATAAGTGAATTTGAGTAAGTTAATTTCTCTTTGTTATCCAAAATTCAGCCTATAACTTTTTTAGAAGCTAGACATGATAAGGATTGGGTTAAGGTAATGGATAAAGAATTAAATCAGATAGAAAAGAATGATACTTTGGAATTAGTGCCTAGACCAAAAGATCACAATGTGATAAGAACAAAATGGGTTTATAGAAATAAGTTGAATGAAAATGGAGAAGTGACTAGTATTAAAGCAAGATTAGTATGTAAAGGATATGCTCATATTGAGGGAATATACATTGAATAAACTTTTGCACCAATGGCAAGGCTAGAGGATATTAGAATGTTTCTTGCATATGTAGTGTTTAAAAATTTCAAAGTGTTTTAGATGGATGTCAAATTTTCCTTCCTAAATGGAAATCTAGAAGATAAGGTCTACATTGATCATCTTGAGGGATTTATTCTCTCAAATATTAGTAGTTATGTATGTAGATTGAATAAAGTAATGCATGATTGAAACAAGATCCCAGAGCTTGGTATGCAAGACTTGATAAGTACCTTTAGGATCAAGGTTTCAAGAGAGGATTTGTTGATAGTAATCTCTACATCAAATTAAAAGGTGAGCATCAATTTATTATTGTGGTATATGTTGATGACATTATTTTTATAGGAAACATTGAAAAGATGACAAAAGAATTTTATGATAATATGAAAAAAAATTGAGATGTCTATGCTTGGAGAATTATCATTTTTCTTAGGATTGAAAATATTTCAATCAGACAAAGGAATTTTCATATCTCAAATTAAATATGCCAAATAAATGTTGAAGAAATTTGGTTTTGAGGATTGTGCATCAATTGGCACACCAATGTGTATAAGAAATAAAGTGAGCAAAGATGAAAATTCACCTATTATAGATCAATCTTTGTATATATATATGATTGGTAGTCTTTCATATTTGATAGCATCAAGGCTAGAAATCATACATGTAGTAGGTATGGTTGCAAGATATTAGTCAGCTCCAAAAGGTAGTCATGTTCAGTTGGTGAAGAGAATATTTAGATATATCAAGGGGACATTGGATTATAGATTGTGGTATCCCATAGATATAAATTTCACTTTAGTTGCTTATACATATTCAAATTTGTTAGGTTGCTTGAATGATATAAAAATTACAAATAGAGGAGCTTTCTTCCTTAGTGATGCTTAATATCATGACTAAGTAAAAAGTAGAATTCAGTATCACTTTCTATAGCTAAAGTAGAATTCATTGTAGTGGTATTATATTTTAGTCAAGTGCTTTAGATGAAGCAAATATTGGAAAATATCAAGGTAAAATATGATGAGCCTATTTCTATTTTTTATGACAACCTAAGTGTTATTAATATTTCAAAGAATCTAATGATGCATTCAAGAACAAAACATATTCCCATCAGATATCACTTTTTGAGAGAGCAGGTTCCAAATCAAAAAGTTAAGATGGAATATATTAGTACGATAGAGAAAATTACAAATATTTTCATAAAGGTGCTACCAAAAGACACATTTGAGTATTTTTATGAGAAGTTGGGAGTAATTTATTTTACTTCCTACCATTGAGGTTCAACATCAATTGAGGGGGACCTAAGTGTTGGCTCCAGGTAGGCCCTTTACCATTGATGTCAAAGGGAGAGAAGAATATAAATAGGTATAGGTATAGGTGCAAAAACATGTATATAGAATAGGTACAGGTTGCTAAAGTAAGGGGGAGTTATTGTATGTTTTTTAGATGGTAGTATGTACAAGTTTTAAGATGTGGCAGTTTTAGTTTGAGGTTACCATCAATGACAAAATGGGAGATTGTTGGAAATATTTTCATTGATGTCAAAGGTCTAGAATTATTGGTGATAAAGGCCCTATTGCATTTAATGGTGTTTTTAATGTTCATATCTCAGCTAATGTGTGTTAATATTTATTTAGTATTAATTAATATATTGTTGGTTGTATATAAGTCAAAAGAGGGCCCATGGGGAAGTTAAAAAGTCATGGGGTAAAAAACAAAAGAGGAATGGGATGAATTTTCTCATGAAGAGTCATCTTGAGGAATTACAAGAGTCTCCATGTGAAGACAAAATAGGGTATGGTGCATTTTTCCATGAAGGGACACTTTGAGGAATATGAAAAATCACCAAGATAAAGACAAAAGAGGAAAGAACACATTTTATTATTAAGGGTCACCATATGACTTTTCAAATTCAAGGATATAAATTATCATGCAAGTTTGGTGCCATTTTGCATGAGTATTGAAGGGTCACAATGGGTGAATGCCAAAGGTCATTTGGAAAGTTATAAATAAAGGCTTGAGAAGCCATTTGTTATATGTAAGAGAGTGCATGGTTTGTATTTGTTTTTGAAGAGAGAAAAGTAGGAGATATTGTATATTTCTATCATTTGTTGAGTAAGAAACATTGAGAGACAGTTGTGTTTTGTTACACAAGAGGGTTTGGTGCTCTTGTGGGTTGGTGCTCACAAATCTTTGCAAGGGGTTGATGATCTTATGTGTTGGTGCTCACAAATAGTTTTTGTGGTGTCTTTTGGCAAAGAGGTTGGTGATCCTATAATTTAGTCTTGTAAACTTTATAATTATAGTTGGTTCTCATTCATATACTTGAGATTGTTCTCCATGGTTTTTTCCACTTTGGGTTTCAACATAAAAATCTGATCTCTCTCTCTCTCTCTCTCTCTCTCTCTCTCTCTCTCTCTCTCTCTCTCTCTCTCTCTCTCTCTCTCTCTCTCTCTCTCTCTCTCTCTCTCTCTCTCTCTCTCTCTCATGTGGTGCATATTATTGTTTTAGTTTTATTTCATATCTTGAACATGCAATTAAGTGGTTAAATAAAATAAATCAAATTAATTAAAAGATATATAATACATGGATTCATACCCCCTCTCAGTATATTTCATGCTTAACATTATTTTGAAAGATATACTAGTTTCAATGCCTATTACTACTCAAAACATGTTTTCTTCCCCTTTAGTGACTAATAAAATTACTAATATAAATACCACTAGGTATATAATTAAATCACTGCTTCAAGTTATAAATTCCTTGGAGGAAAAGGTTTTGAACATTTAACAAAAGATTTAAAATCCACTCATACTATAGATTCACAAGATGTGTTGCATAACCTTCTTGCAATTGAGATCTCTTTGCACCCTTTTCCAATGGTATTTATGCACCTAAATTAACATTTTATGATAGAAAAGGTGATCCTAAACAATATCTTTAAACATTTTATGCAGCATGTCTTGAATATACCTCTAATGATAAAAGTTTGACCAATTTTTTTAAAGAAGCATTAAGTACTATGCTTTAAGATGGTTATATGATTTACTTCTCCAATTAATGAAATAATTAAAGCCTATTTAAAACCAATGTTTAGCACTCTTTTCCATTAATATATCCAAAAAGGTTTCCTATCCTCAAATTACCATAATCAAATAAGGAACCAATGCACCTATCAATGAATATGTCTTGAGACATAAGATAATGCAAGTTGAAATGACTAATTTTATGGAAAATAAGGAGTGGAAACATATATTCAATCAAAGTTTACTTGCTCCATTACATGAGTACATAATTTTAAAGAATTTTAAATCTTTTGACGAATTATTCCATGTTATATGGGATGGTGAAATGAAGCTTATGTCATTGAATAAGCTAAAGTATGTAGTAAACACACAAGTTACATCTACATCTAATACCAAGTCTTTAAATGAACCAAGTTATAAGGTAGAACCACTTCATCCTATAATGTAAAAAACCACCATGGTTAACACAATATCAAAAAAACTAATTGACTTATCTTATCGAATGTAACAAGGATATAATTTACACATTTGCATGAGTCCTTAACTTCACTACTCCCATGATTGTTAGAGTGTCATCTTATATCTCTCCCTTATCCTATCAAGGTTGATATGAGTTGACCTCTACCCAAAGTTTATGATGTAAATTATTATTATTATTATCATCTAATACTATAGTACTCTATAGATATATTCTTTATCTTGCGTCACAATATCCAATATCTTATAAATGACCTAAAGCTTACATTTGAGGATCCTCCAAAAAAATCAGGATCATAACCTAGCAATCACCATAAATAAAAAATATTTTACAATCCTTTGTAAGACCACTCTAATAAGTAACCATAAGTGCAAATGGTATATAACACACATACACCTCCACCACATTATAAACACTCAATAAATGGGATTATTGGTGCTTACACATGACATATACCTCATATGTCTCATAGAACCTCTATTACTTTCATTTCCAGTTATATTAAGGATGATGACTCTAATATTCATTATTTATTCATTTGATCATACATTTATAAACACCTTATACATAGTGTTATTATTGATAATAGTGTACACAATAATTTATGTACCATAACATTACTTAGGCACTTGGGTTATACTCATAATGATTTGCATCTTTATTCTCTACCAATTAGAACATTTAATGGGATCTCTTAGAAGGTTATTTTCAAGATTGACCTACCTTTTTAGGTTATATTTGAATGTTTGATTACTACATTTTTAGTGATACCTTTCATGAGAATCTTTGATATGTTATTGGTAAGACCTTGGATCCATACACTTTGAGTAGTACCTTATACAATGCATCAGTGTGTGAAATACTTTCATGCCAATTAGGGAATTAAAATTTTTAGAATTACATATGAACATCCTCTTAAGAAATATAAAATTATAAAAATATAGTTAATTATTAATCCTATTAAGGCTCATTCACTAAAAAATGGCAAGCAACAAGAAATCCCCTTTACTAAATGGCTAGTACTCAAGATATCATTACATAAGAGAAATTTGGTGGATTCTATATAATCCCCATATACTATACACCATGTTTAGATATTTAGATCACCTACACCTATTCTAAAAAAAACATAGAACACTCAACAATGGGTTTTAATAAGCCCTAATACTATTAATCCTACTATTTATTCATGACCAATGATTCCTATTTTACATACATAGAGTATCATTGATACCACTATGATAGATATCTAACTGATACATGCTCCTTAGTAGTGTCATGAGATTATCAAACCAAGTTCGTAGTGAGGAGATATCTATGATAATCTATTGGATGGATTCACATGATGATATTTCCTTTTAAAACATTCAAAAATACTAAAAAAAATCCAAAAGAAAACATTTTTGAAGCCTACATGTTCTATTAGATCCTTGGGACTAAAATTTTGGAAACTACATGTTCTATTGGATCCTTGGCAGTAAATTTTATCTTGTGTTGGTCACTAGGAGTTATATTTATTTGGTTATAACCCAAGAAACCATTCATCAAAGACAACATATCTTGATTATAAATGAAGTCTATAATCATGTTGATGTTTGGCAATGGAAATTCATATTTGGGACATGCCTTTTTTATATCCTTTAAGTATGTACACACTCTAATTTTGATTGGATTTGATATTGTTACAACATTAGATATCCATTATGAGTAATATACTAACCAAGCCCTTAATTTATTTTTTAGTTCTTCCTTCATAAGGAGTGAAACTTTGGGATGTATTTTTTTAAGTTTCTTATTTATAGATTTAGCATATGGATGAACCGTAAGATGATGTAAAACAAGTGAAGTATCAATCTCTAACATGTCTACATAAGACCATGAACACACATTAGATAATTTTTAAGCAAAAGGGTGAATATTTATTACTCTTATTGAGTTAATTACATGACAAGATTAACTAAATTTGTATTTTCCTTTATCTTGATGTTAACTAATATGGTGTCTTTAACTAGGAGAGTTGATTCTTCTTGATATTTTATGTGTGGTGGAGGAAATTTGAGATCCTACTCAATGTATTAATGATGTTTCTTATTAGTATATTGTTGTTGTGATGATTTGATAATGTATTAATAATTCCTTAAAATATGCAAAATCATCTAAATGGATGGAAAAACCCTTCTTATGATTGTCTTCTAAAATCTAGTATCTTTTACTCAAGGATTTAGATATTGCTTCATAATTTTGAAAGTGATCAATCATAGGTGTTGATTATTCATCGCATTAGATTAAGTTGGATATATTAATTTAAGTTTTAAGACATAAATTTCATGGAATAAGTTGGTGATAGGTAAATATTCAAATTAACTATAGATGTAACTCATTTCAGTGTCTAAAGAGCTTGCCTTAGACTCAACATAAGAGTCATTTTGGTAAATGTTTGTGCTAAAATTAGGTGGGTTAAATCATATACCATGTAAATATTTATTTAATTTAAGTGTGATCAGTTTTATTGGTCCTTGTTCATGTAATCCAACTCCCTTGCCTTTGTAATTCATTATTGTAGACATGATTGATTTGGTTATGGGATATTGGCTATTAAGGAAGTGATTTAACCTTTTAGGATTTTACAATATAAATCTTAAGTTAGACTAAACAGATGAGATGTTTAAATTATTTAAATAATATGCAATAATTAAACACATATTTGTTATGGATTTTCAATTATTTATAATTTATAAAAATTGTAATAAATATGCATAAATAGAGACTTGTCTAAAAAGTGATTGTCACAAAAGATCTAGTTTCTAAAAACTAGGTTTTGGATAGGTCTAAGTGTCATCAATAGGGTCCTTAGGTATAATTACTTACTAGATAGTATCACCCCACCTGGATAGTAGTGCCATGCTACTGTAGTGTCCTCAAAATGGAACTAGTGTCCTCTTTATAGGAACATTCCTATTTTTTGGGTGTACTTGCACCTAGGTTTTTGTGTTTTATTCCTATGTGCATGAAATATAAAACTATGTATTATGACTAGAAATTATGATTGATTATGAAAATCTTAATATTCCTTGCAAGTATGGCATGAGTTGAAAATGTGTGTTTGTTATTAGGATATGTTGGACATCCTCAACACCCCAATATGAAGAGAGTTTCCTACATAATAATACTCTAAAGAGGGATCAGGCTTGATTTACTTATCCCATCTAGTGATTGGTGCAAGTGCAAGTAAATGCTAGAATAATAGTGGTCTTGAATTCCTTGAGTGTGTTTTAGATTAAAAATATTTGAAATTTAGGATTACGGATATTGTAGATAGTTGTATATAGAAGTAAGGTAGAATAAGGACCAAATACCTTAATTTTTCTTAACTTATTTCTTATTTGGATAGGCTTTTGCATCTATTTTCTATCTAGTCTATAGAGGTCAAATAGTATTATATTTATGGAGATCTATAGCTTGTGTGGATGATAAAATATATTTAGGATAAACATATGAGGGGAACACATTTTTAAATATATCCATTCAAGAGATTTAGGGATGGAGACACTAGGACCAAGTTGAGGACACTAACATCATGTGTCTTTAGTGTCCTTAATGTGGCACTAGTGTCCAATTGGCATACTATTGGGCATATTTAGTTGGGATTTGGGTCTATATAATGGATGAAAAGTGTGTTAAAGGCTAAAGGATAGGTCTAGGGCTAAGCTAGGAATAAGCTATCTCAAGAAACACTCATAGCATGTAAATACCACTTTTAGTTGATTACATTTGCCCCACCCCCATTTATGCTTGTAATGAAACAAAGTGAAATGAATAGTATAAATGAAAAATAAACATACCTATACTTACCTAGGAAGTGAAGTTTATGTAGTTGAGTTTGAGTATGTGAAGTTGGGTCTACGTATGTGAAACATGATCCAAAATAATGACCTATAATGAAACATGCAAAAATCAATCCCTACTTAAGATATTATAAAAATTGAAAGACTATGTTTAATAAATTAATTGAGTAAAGCTGAATAAAGAGAGAGAGAGAGAGAGGAAAGGAATTAATACACCTTTTTAGGTATGTGAACCAATGCATGAACCTAGTTAAAACATGTGTGTGAGTGTATATAATGATAAAAAAATTTGATAACTTAGATTGATCTAATATTTTGCTTATTCCTCATATTGGTTTCTTAAGAACTCAATCTAGTTTTGATGTTATCATTACCCAACCCTACTCAATGGATCAAGATCTATGAATAGCCTAGATAAAAATGTAAGTGTGTCTAACATTCTAATGTGTGTGACTCTAGAACTAAAGTAAGCTATAAATTCATAATTTCCCACCCATGTGAAGTAGATGAATCTAAAATTAAACAATGGAATGTGTTAATTGTATCTAAATGGGTATATCTAATTGTGTATGTTAGATCTATGGCCACTCAAGTATATTAGGCATCTCTAGGCCACTCGAGAATGCTAACCAATATATATGGAGTAAGGCATGAAACTAGCGACAACCTAGACTGTGATAGAAATTATATATAGCATAGACAATGATAAGGAGATTTTCATTCCATATAATCAACCTATGTGAAATTGAGTATATGGAAGCTATGTGCCATGCACATGCCTCTAATCTAATATCTATGTATATTGATTCTGAATCAAGTATGTAATATTATATCTATGTAAATAAATTAAATATGGGAGTTATCATGTCATGCCTGATGACCCTAAATCTAAGTAAATGGTATGAATTTGAGCTAAAATGAGTGTATCTAAGCAAAATCTAAACATAATTATCAAATCGATGAATATATCTATCCAAATTTTTATTGTACCTAGTGTACTAGTCTATATAATTTGGACTGCCTTGAAGTTGGGGCTATTGTATAATATTACCATATAGTGGATAGTAGTGTCTTATGGTGCTAGTATCCCATTCATTATGTTAAATTTTGTTTGGTATAAAATTTAGGTGACTGAAGTACTTTTTGATTCTTTATTATTTCATATGTTTGACCTATGTTTGATTTATAGAACTAAGCATGTGTGCTAAAAAATAATCTGTGAAAAGTAATATTAAATCCTAATCTTTGTGACAAACCTGTATGAATTCTACCTATTTTTGGGGTATTTGTGAAACCCATGTAAAAATATTCCTCAAAATAAGTATCTATTCAAAATGTGTTATCCAAAGCACATGCATGATATTCTAGTACAATGTATAAACATAACATCAGAATATAAAATAATATGAGCATGAGTAGGCAATGTAAGATGTAACTTGTAATATAGCATTACACAGGTGTCAATATAGATGTATTCATTGTGTATAATAAAAAATATATGTAGTTACCTAGGGGGATGGTGTATTAGGTCCATCAAGACACCCAAGTAGGAAGGGTAGATGCATGAGGTCTCTCATGGAATCGAAGATGCATATAATAAAGAATAGATATAAAAAACATAAGCCATGAAAAACTAGGCCAAGGGACCATAATACAAGGGACATCAACACATGTCATTAAATTTGAGAATCATATAAGGGCATGCTCAAATGTCCACATATGCAAGAAATAATTAATTTGTCTTAGATCCACATAGATGGTCATGTATAAAGTTCCACATATACAATTAGAAAAGCACACACAAGGGACATGGTCACATTCCAATACATACAAACATATGAATGGCATAGAGATAAAGAACAATGGCATCTTTAAATGCCCTTGAAATGAAAGAAGCATAGGAAACACAATCATGTCTAATATATGAAAAATACAAATGAAATCTTATACAAATATGTATTACAAATATACATAAATTCTAGGATGTACATATGCTAAGTTTAACTATTGATGGTTAGAAAAAAAATCTTAGAAATTAGTAGGAATGATCAATATCAAGATATATCAATGTGTAAAATTGAATGCATAGTAAGGATAAAACTTGGTATTAGGAACTATATAGGAGATGGCCCTGAGAATAAACATGGATCAGTGTATATGCCCTTATTAGATAGATGATAGCAAGTCTGGATTAGTGTAATGGACTAGAGTGTTGTATGTAATCTACAAGCACTTGACAAGAACAAGTGAAGCTTATATGTATGATATAATCAATTATATTAGGATATTAAACATATGTAATATTTGAAATGTAGTATAAATTTAATTATATCAATGCACACAATCTAGAATTTTTTTCTTTTCTAATTAATATTTTAATGTTTTTTCTATTTTTACATGTTATATTATTTTTATATTTTTTGGATATAATCTATGTATAAGAAAATGACAATAAACTATGTATAAGGAGTGAGAAAGAATAGGAAGTATGCAAAAATAAATACAAGAAAATTAGGTGAAATAGTAACACAAATAGTGTAATATCTCTATAGACCCAAGAGCACATCCATGGGATGTGGATAATCAAATGGTGGATTAGGTGGAAGATCATCCAATAATCAATAATGAACCTATCCAAACTGAAATAAGTCATCATTATCATAAGCATTATACTAATCTATATGTATTAGTGGGGCCTTATCCTTGGAATGAGTGTGGAGTTTATCCATATAAATATTATTCTTCTTATTTATGTAAGATACCTCTCACATTATCTTAGGGTAAACAAATTAGACTAGTAAGTATCTATTTGAAACCTATGGTTCCCATATGTGTTATCATAAAAGATACAAACCATGTGTCCATCATGAGTGAATTTCAATATTTTATGTGACTGATCAACTATGGCATCTATTGATTGTAACCATGTACTACCATGTGTAACCTGTTTATGAGTGCCTCTATTCAAAATGAAGAATAATATATTGGCCACCTTGGGGCAACATAAAAATGGTAGTGTATTGTGTCTAATGGATTCTTAATAGTTTATAAAATGTTGTAGCTCGCTCTCTTGATAAGTAATATGGTGTAAAAATGCCAAAGTGCAAGTATTAGGATAAAAATCCTTATCTATAGCCACATGGGGAAGATATATGTCTACTAAAAAAGTATGTATAGTCAATGGATCATGTCATGAATATATGTGTCAGAGATGACTCTATTATGGTGCTCATATTTGTGGAGGAGATTGTATCAATGGTAGTGGTGGTGGTTCTTTTGTACGTGGAAGATGTCTAATCTAGATAGTCCCCTTAGCCTTAAATTTATTTAATTTATGTTTTAGTGTTGAGCATGTGGTTGTTTCATGTCTTATGAGTCTATGAAAGTGGAAAAAGGGTTGCCCTTCTTATGGTGATAATATGCTTACTTATCGTTGATAGAATATGGTTAATATCATCAATCCTCTATCAAGTAGTAACTATAGGATATGGTGTGGTCTTTATTATGAAATCTCTACCTAAATCTGTATGAATAAATCAATATCTATTGATGTGACCATATCTACTAAATAGATCAATGGATCTATTGTTGACTATGGCTAAGTATGGGATCTTGTAGTTATCCTCTTGGTGTAGGATGAGCTATAAGTGCCTTTGAATTATATTTTTACTCTCTTGGGGCCACTAGTTTAAAACTCAATCCATATAAATAATCAACAATATATATAGGTGGTTAATAATATTTTGTAGTGGCCTATGAATATATGTCAAAATTATGAATATATGTCTCTTTGAAAACAACAACTAGTCGTAACTAGGCTATAAGGATCTCATCATCTATCCTAGGTGAGGATGTTTGTGCTATGAAAGGCATTACATCTATCATCGATGAAGGTAATTATGCTAAGAGAGGCTATTCCTCTATCATCAGTGAAGGTAATTATGTTAGAGAAAGATCTAAAGGTGGTGTATGAATAATGTTACTATACACCCCCACCTCATATATATGCATATGCCCAATGGGAACCCTATGATGTGTGTTAGATATTATTGTAAGGTGATTAATTCACCATAGTATTTTATTATTAATTTGTTACATGGTTTTACTCATGACATCCATTCTAGTATATTATTATTACACCATCCTATATTTTAGGATATAGTTGTGATATATTTTTGGCTATATAATAGCCCTTATAATTTGATTACTATTATTTGAAAACTATTATATTATTAATCTTACATTTGGTAATAGAGCATTGTGATCTTGGAGAAATAGTGTAATAGTGGACAAAATGATTATTATCTTTGGCACCATTCATGCATTCTACAATTCGCTATAAAGTGATTGTTCTCTTCGGTACCATTCATGCATTTATGCATTGTGCAATAGTTATCATTTTTCTCCAAGCATAATAATGGTGTAAGGATTATTATGATGTGCAAAATAAGCTTCTAAAAAGTTCAAAACCACCTACACTCATGTCAAAACTACCTATCAAACATTTCCTTTGCTTGAAAATTTTATGCAAAACCACTTTCTCCACCAACCCATGGTATTCTCAAAAGGGTATGTTTTGCTCGTGTTTTGTAATTTTTAAGTCTTTAAATATAATTTTTATCTTGCATATAATTGTATTGATGCATAGCAGGGATGGTAGGGATTTTTTTTGAAAAAGGATAGGTGGGAGGTTCAAATCCCTTCAAAATACTTTTTTGGAAAAAAAATAACTTTATCAATTCCTCTAAATTTGGCAGTTCTACCAATTCTAGTTATATCTAGATAGATTTGGAAAGGAATGTCAAAAAAATATTTATTTTATTTGCTAAAAGTGGCCAAAGAGCCCAATTTATTTTTTCCCAAAAAGGGGGGATATTATTTTTGGATATTGAAATCAGTGTGTTTTCCATATATTGTAACATTTTGCAAAAATCATTGTAATATTTATTTTTTTGGAAGTAAATTCAAGATAGAAACAAAATAGTGCATTTTTTACACATTCAAAGTGTTTGATCACAACTATGCATCTAAGTTACATTTATGGGTAACACCAGCATGCTTGAGTTACTGCATATATAGCCTAACAAATCTATAATAATGACATTTAGGCATCGACCCTATAAATTAGTGAGGAGAAATAAGGTTCAACATTCACTAAGCCATCCCTCATTTTTACCCATTCACATCAGTCAAAAGATTTAAATCTTAAAGGTATAAATTGCAAGTATATAGTGAATTTATGCATGCATATAAGGAATTGCATCTAAGTAGGTGCTAATTATTGGCCTAACCTCTTTTAGTACTAAGTACCTCGTATTAATCTCTTTCATGTATGTTTATGCTTCTTTCATGTACCACCAAGTATATAGAAAGGGTGAGCTTATTCCACGTACTAATGGCTATACCAAAAGGGCATATATAAATAAAGGATTGGTATATCATACTAATGGTATAGTTAAAAGGAGACCTTGACACTTAGAGTGATAAGGAACCAATCCATCACCTTTGGTTAGAATCTTCACAATGGTCAAAAATGGGCCAAAATTCTTTCTGCTAGACTCAAGTTCTCTATAAAGATAACTATGCCACTTTGGAAACTAAAATCAAGATATATTTGGAATTTGAAGACATTTGGCTTGTTATAAATGCCACTTTTACTCAACATGCTATTGATGTTGATCAACAACATAAGTTTGACATAGCCAATCATAAGGCAAAGTTGATAATTATGTTTCAAGTATCAAATGAGGTACAACCTCATATCCATGAGGATACAACATCAAAAGATGTTTGGGATAAGCTCTAGATAGTTTATGAGGCTAAAAATGAAGCAACCATTCTTCATTTAGACAGTCAAATTCATTCCCTCAAATTGAATTCCAATGAGAATGTGGAAGCTTTTCTACATCGTGTTGTAACCTTGAGGGCTTCACTCTAAGCATTGGGAAGAATATTTTTAGATGTATATCTTGTACCTATTGTCTTGAGAGAAATACCACCCTGTTATAGGATATTCATGACTACTTTGATAGTCATTGAATAAAAACCATCTTTTGACAAGTTGATAAACATGTTGCAATAGGAAGAGTCTATGCATACAGAAGAAGAAGAATCAAAAGAACATGTTCTTACCTCTAATCGATATAAAGGAAAGAAGCAAATCAAGTCTTTTAAACCAAATCAAGGTCATTAATGTACTTCATATGGGAATAAACAACATCAAATTTGCCTTATATTTTTTAAAAATGCCATGATCTAAATAATTATTAGTATAACTCCTTTTCATAGGGCTCTTCAAACACCAACAAACTTAGTCACCAATAATCATCTTATCCACATAAAGGACAAGGACAAAATAAAGGGCATAGGAAGAAGAAATCTAATCATGAAAGTAACATTAATGAATAAAAATACACCCACTCTGATGGTTACTTCCTATATTCTACATAGTCTCATGATAATTCAACATCATAAAGTTATATCTGGTATGCTAACTTAGGTACAACTTGACATATGACTAGAAGACAAAATAGGTTCTATAACATGAATGAGACTTACCCAAAAAATCATGTCTCTTTTAGTGATGATTCATATTATCAAGTTAAAGCCATTGTTAATATCTCCTTACCACATAGATAACATGATTTTAAACTATTAGATGTCTTATATGTCCCAGGACTCATTTAGAGTCTTTTATCCATTAGTTAGCTACTTGACCACAATCTCAAGGTTGAATTAAATTTAAAACGTGGAAAAAAGATGTATTTGATCAAAGATAAGTCAAAACACTAGATAATAATGTCATGAGCCTCAAGAGTTAGCCAAATGTTCTAACTTGACTATATTTAGTCAAATAATTAAGCACTTTTAGCTTAGGATTCAGACTCAACCAATTTGAGGCATTGAAGATATGATCATGTTAGTTTTGGATACCTCAAAACACTCAACAATTGGAACATGGTCCATGGACTTCCTAAATTGAATAAAAATACATATCTCTACACTGGTTGTCGAGTAGGGAAACATCTAACATATTTTGGTCTAAGCTCCTCAAGAGAATATACTAATCTTGATTAGGTGCATATAAATATATGAAGCCCCATGAGATCTAGTCACTATGGGTTTGATTATTTCATGTTATTTAGTGATTACTACTCATGCAAGATATGGGTCTACTATATAAAGACCAAATACCAAGCCTACAATACTTTCAAAGAGTTTAAATCAACAATTGAAACTGAAAAAATTTGTAAAATCAAGGCTCTTTGCTTAGATTAAGAGGGAGATTTCACTAATAAATATTTTTTTGCTTGTTTGAAATAAAATGTCATTCATTGATAAATCATTCCACCATACACTCCAACATAGAATGGTGTTTCAGAATGGCAAAACCACATTATCATAGAAATGGTACATAACATGATGGAATATTTAGGTTTGGCATGCACATATTGGGTGTAATTAGTGAAAATAATAGTTTATCTATTGAATAGGTCACCCACTATAGTTCTTCATAATATGACTCCACATGAATCCTAGACAGGGCATAAACCTTCCATTTCTTATCTTCAAGTTTTTGGATGTAAGGATTATATGCATGTTCCTAAAAAGAAGAGAAATAATTTGGATAATAGATCCATTCCTTATATATTCTTATGGTATAATAAATAGTCATTATATTATAGACTAATAGACCCTAAAATAAAGAACATCTCCATCAACAGGGATGCAAAATTTGATGATAAAAGTAAAATTAGGTAGTCTTACACAAACTCACATGATTCAATAATTATACCTTTAGATAATTTATAAGGTCATAACCACACTAAAGTTGACAATGATGATGAGGATGATCAGTCAATTAAGTCATATTAACCCATAATAATAGTGAAATGTATGACTAAATGGTATACAAGTACATTAAGAGATGATAAAATAGATAGATCTCAAGACACATTAACTGCTAGACTAAGGACTCATAACATGACTTACGATGAGGTCAATTTGGACCTAATGAACATAATTATAGAATCAATAGAGCACTTGATAGTTCAGGAATCCCTAGAGTCTAAACTTTGAAAGGATGATATGAATGTAGAATATCAATCACTAATGAAACATAAAACATGTAATCTTGAAGATATTCTACCAGGGAAGAATCCAATCAACTATAAATGGGTCTTCAAAATGAAATACAAAGAAAATGTAAGTATAGACAAGCACAAGGCTTGACTCATGGATAAAATATATGCACAAAAAGAAGGAATAGATTATGAGTAAACATTTGCTCCTACAACTAAGATCAAAACAATCCAAATGATATTTGCTCTAGTTACACAATTTGGATGTATGATCCACCAAATGGATGTAAAAAGTGTCTTTCTCAACTGATATCTACAAGAATAAGTTTACATGACACAACTAGAAGGTTTTGTCTCACTTGGTATTGAAGGAAAAGTATGTAAACTCATAAATTTTTTGTATGGTCTAAAATAGGATCCCCTAGCCTAGTAAATAAAGATGAATGAACATATCATCAAACATGGATTCTATAGTTGTCCTTACAATCTAAATATCTACCTAAAATAATAAGGGGAGATATTATAATTGTTATAGTATATGTTGATGATCTAGTCATCACTGGAAATTTTGTGAAGATAATAGATGCAACCAAGAAAGATCTTAACCAATCATTTGACATGATATATCTTGAGGTTCTTCAATATTGTCTTGGATTTGAAGTATGGCCAAAGTAAAACCACATCTTTGTGTCCTAAAATAAATATGAAAAGATAATTCTTAATAAATTTAGGATGATATATAGTAATCCAATTGCTACACCTATGGAGACAAGGATTTAGTTATCTCATATAAATCCATCACCACAAGTAAATAAAACTCTCTATTAGTAGTTGTTTGGGAGTCCTATTTAATTAACATATACTAGGCTAGACATCAGCTATGTAGCTATCTATATTTCATGGTTCATGTAGGAACCAAAGATGTCTCAATGGAAAGGAGCAAAGTGAATACTAAGATATATCAATTATACAATGGAATTTGACCTAGAATATAATAATAATGAGAATTTATTCTTGAAAGGATATTTAGACTCAGATCATGTAAGAAATATAAATGATAAAAAATCCAATTTTGGATGTGTTCTTTTTAGGATCTGGTCCTATGTCTTGGGGGAGCAATAAATATAAGTTTGTTTCTCAATCTTCCATTGAAGTAGAATATCATGATACCAAATGAGTTATCTACAAAGTGATATGGTTACATCACATACTGGAATGATTGGGAGTACCACCAAAGATACCTACCATCCTATACTATGACAATGAGGGTTTTCTCAAACTTGTTTGTAATCTAGTCTTTCATGAATGCATAAAACACATTGAGGTGTAAGTTTATTTCATTTGTGAACATGTACAACAACACAACATCCAACTCCAATATTAACCAATATAAGAAAAACATGAAAATGTCTTCACCAAGTCACTTTCATGTGACAAAGTTGAGGCATTTAAATAATTTCTCTCCTATTCACTTTAAACTATGCTAAATTAAGGGGGAGAATGTTAGATATTATTTTAAGGTGATTAATTCACCATACTATTTTATTCTTAAATTATTATATGTTTTTACTTGTGACATCTATTCTAGGTATATTTTTATTAAACTATCCTATATTTTAGGATATATTTGTGCTATATTATTGGCTATATAATAGCCCTTGTAGTTTGATTAATATTAGATAAATAATATTATGTTCTTTGTTCTTACAAGGTGAGGGTTTGATGAGAACATGAGGTATCCCATCTGATAATATACTTAGTGTATGAGACATAATAAGCCTAAAATATGTAAGTGGTTGATTATTTATTGGACATGTGTTTCGGTAGGCATCATGCAAACAATTTATGAATATATGAAGATTTTAAGGTATAGCATCCATAACATGTATCCAAGGTCTCCCTAGTAGTAAGATATAATTTAAATGGTTTAGCATCCCCTAAAAGTGTGTAGATAATGTTTTTGGTCCCACTGTAATGTCTAATGTGATTGAATCCAATGTCTATCTAAGAATGTCATTAAACCCTCAGATATTATTATATGTCTCTTCAATAGATGCTATATCAACCCCAATGGTCTGTACAAATGTGAGGTTAAATATATTGAGTCCTACACCATTTTTAATGCAAACTCTTTTAATATTTGTATTATTGATTTGATCTTGAATTGAAAGTGGAAAATTCTAATCAATTACTAATTGTGAAGGTTAATCCTCATTGAAAAAAGATATCAGATCTTCCACATCCTTGATAGTATTTATGATAGATTCAAAATATGATTTATCAACATTATGAGGCATAGATGTGTGATTAAATGTTTGAAATATAATATTTTTGAATATTATTTATTTTTAAAGTAATTTCAATATTGATTTTTTGGTTGGTGTATTTCTCAATTGATCAACTATATCAAATTTTCTTTTCTAATCTCTAGGTCCTATTATAGTGTGATGGGGATGAGGAGGAATGGTATGGTTATGATACTCATATATAGGTTGATGAGGCACCATGTTATACCTAGTGACATATCAAACCATAATATCTACTTATTTTTAGGGGTTAGTAGTAAAGGCGAGATGGGAGCATAGATAGTCAAGTGTTCTAGGTGGAGGTAGAATAAAAGGATTCCTCTAAGCCCTTTATCATGTATTCGTAAATAGAGGTAACTCAAATTGATTGATATATAAATGCTTTTCATAAAAATAAGACTTACATGATGAAATACCAATATGTAAAACAAACTTAGCTCGAGTTGAATCCATGATAGTTTTAACATACATATGTATTTCTATATAAAGAGTTAGTAATAAGCATTCTACATAATGTACAATTATTCGTACCATGTAATGAAAGATGGATTCCATAATGATAATCATGGTAATATAATACAAATTGAGACTTGAGTAAATACTATACATGTGAACCCTACGGTGATATAGGGTTAAGATTTTTTGAATCTAGGGTTTATTTGTAAAAAATGAAATTATATTAAAATAAATTGAAACCCTAATATGAAAATATTTAATTAGCTAGGTTTTATAATTTTTTATAAAATTATAAGTATGCAGCACTAATTTATTGCACAAAAAATGGATTAATGTAATATAGGGTTTGAATTAATATTCGAAGTAAGTTGGGTCCAACAAATGATTTAACCTTTTAGGGTTTTAAAATGTAAATCCTAAGTTAGATTAAAGTGATGATATGTATAAATTAGTTAAATAATATGATATAATTAACCTCAAATTTATTATGGATTTTGACTTCTTTTAAATTTCTAAAAATAGTAATAAATATGTATAAATAGAGACTTATCTTAAAGTGACTATCATGAAAGATTTGGGTTCTAAAAATTGGGTTCTAGAAAAGTATCACTATGGTCAACAAGGTCCCTAGGTTTGATTTCTTACTATATAGTATCACCCCACTTGGACAATAGTGCCATGTTTCTCTAGTGTCCTCAAAATGGTCCTAGTGTCTTACTGCTAGGACTATTCCTAGTTTTTAGGAATACATGTGCCTGTGTTTATGCGTTTGGTTCCTAAATGAATAAAAAATGAAAATTTATATTCTTCTTGGAAACTTTTATTTAGTGTATGAACCCTAATCCTCCTTTCAAGTATGGCATGAGCTAAAAATGTGTGTTGATTAGTAGGATAGGCTAGACATCCTCAACACCCTACTATGAAGAGAGTCTCCTACATACCAATACTCTAAGGAGAGATCAAGCCTAATGTAGTTCACCTACCTAGTGCTTGGTGAAAATAAAAGTGAATGATATAATGAGAGTGGTCTTTAATGCTTTGAGTGTGCTTGAGATTAAAAATATTTGAAATCTAGGATTAAGGATGATGTAGATGGTATCTTGTAGAACTAGGGAAAAATAGGGATTAAATACAGTAATGTTTCTTGACATATTTATTATTTGTATATACTTTTACATATAATTTCCATTTAGTCTTTAGAGGTCAAATAATCTTGTATTTATAGAAATTTATAGCTTGTGTGGATGATAAAATGTACTTAGGCTGACCTTAAGAGGGGAACACATTTGAAAATATATCTATTTAGGAGAGTTATGGAAATAAACACTAGTACCATGTTGGTAATACTAGAACCATGTGGCTCTAGTGTCCTTAATGTGGTGTTAGTGTCAAGTTGGTCGACTATTGGTCACACTAGGTTGGAATATGGGAATGTTGTGCTAGGACTATGTTTAGGCTGATAGAAGATGTATATGGTCTAAATAATGGTTTTAAAAGTGTGTTAAAAGATATAGAACAAGTCTAGGGATAATATAGGAATATGATATCTCAAGAAACACTCTTAGCATCCAAATACCATTTTTAGTTTATTATGGTAAGCAAGTAGGATTTTCATCAAAATAAAGTGAGGAAGAATTCAAATATTAATTTTATTTATTAAAATGAATACAAACATCTATGAATGATGTTTTTGTAAATTTATAAACCACTTGGGTATCATTTCAATAATGGGGCATGCCATGATTTTTTGGAGACATATGGATTTTACTTAAGTAATGAACATCTTGGATTTTATATTCGCCCATGCCTTTATAAATAATTTTGAACTGGGATGGAGGAGATAGTGCATTTTTTGAAGTGGAATGTTGATTTGATTCTTTAATTGTATATGGAGTATCTATGGAAGTAAATGTGGATGGCTCACCTAACCAACCACTAAGTGGGGTTATTTTAAGCAATGTGTCAGGATGATTTTAATTTTTAAGATTTGGTGATTCTTAAATAGGTGCATATGTGACTTATATTAAATATATATAATTGGATTTTTAATAACTTACTTATAATAATTTACAATATTGGAAGATTTAAAGATCACTTGTTATGGTTACTTCAATTCCATCATCAAAAACATTTAAACACTAGTATAGGGTGGAAGGTATAGAATTCATAGAGTGGATCTACAGATGTCTAAGAAGTAAACTATATGGTAAATCCAAGTCCATCACATAAAAAAATTTATCTTAAATGATAGTCCCTACCATCAAAATAAGATATATATTACCCATATATACACATTCATTATTATCATATGTCTTAATGGTAATAATATTCAATTCTGGTGTTGTAGGATACCCCAAATGTTTGATTAAACTTAATTTATGAAGGTTCAAAGTAGAACCATTATTTATACACACCCTTTTTACTTTATTTATAGAGATTATGATTTATATATACAAATTAAAATTATACGCAAATCCCATATGGGAAACATCAAAAAGATTTAATGTAACTTGATTTTAAATCAATAAGTTTCCAATGCTTGAAAATTATATGGATTGATGTCTTGAGTTACTATTGAACATTGAATTACTTTATACAATATGTATTTATATATAGGGGATGTTTTTATAATATATTAAATTTATATTTGAGTTGGCATCTTTTTAATGTGGTCTATCATATTGTACTTACTCTTAATAGTAGGTGAGGAATCACTTAGAATGGTAATATTTGCACACTTTGTTGTAATAGTGAAATCGTGGGCTTTTACTATGATGAAGGAAAAATGATGACTTATATAATCAACAAAAATAAATATAAAATAAAAATGGTGATTAATTTATTCATATTACTATATTGAGTTTGGTATTTACCTTTTGTATTATTCCCTTGATCATGTTTAGGAAATGGGTCTTTATATATACCTAGTTTTTTTATTATATGATGTGGATGGTTGATTGTTAATTACTACATCCCCACAATCTATGAGATCTTGGACATAATGTTTTATCAGCATATACCAATTGGATGAATTAATCTTGATTATATGGTATTCACAATATTCATTTTCATAGTACCATTTAGGTTTAGTAAAATTTTCTTTGAAAAGTTTGGTGTTGGACCATATTATAATGTTTTATTGAGCCAACTTTCAAAAAATAATTCATAAGAGTCTTCCAATTGATTAAAATTATGATTAAAATTTTATTTTATTTATTGACCACTAAGTATTATGATGTTATTGATAGGATTTATGTTTTGCACATGATATACATTTGTCATACCATCACCTATAACATTTTTGTTTTTTGGAAAAGAACTTGTGTTCATCTATTTAGTTTGAAAACTTGTCATCTTTATTTGAAAATTTTGATAACACCCTTGGTAATTAAATTTCACTTGATTTGAACTTATTTTTCTATTATTTCATCAAAGGGTGTTGGAAAGTGAATTTGAAACTATTAATTTAACTCTGAGTTAAGTTTATTCATGAATATGGCACTAAGTTATTTTTTAGGAAAAGAACATGGAAAATAGTTTGCCAATGATCACTATCTTTGTGAAAACTATTTATTTTTTTGGTGTTTTTAGATGATATTTATGGATTATATATCACCTAAATATTTTACACTTGGAAAAATCATACCTTGGATGTTCCTCTCAATTTTGGACCTTTCCTACTTCTACAAGTCTTGCATCTATCCTATCTTGTGCCCCTTTGCTTATATCTCTTAGTCTAACCCATCTTATGCTGATGACCCAAGTCTTATATCTTTCCTTGAAAGCTTTAAATTTATTTATCATCCACCTAGCTAATTTCTAAACCTATACCTTCTTTCCTACTCTCTAGACACTAACATATGAGATAAACACTAATATCGACAATAGTCTCCTAACCCGATGCAAGTGCCAGTGCCCTAAATTCATCTATTTTGGAAATGAAAGGTATCCTAATGTTAGAATAAGTGATTTAATGTGAGTTACTTATCAAAATGGATTGATATAAATACAAGATCAAATCTCATTCATTCCTCACCTACAAACACCTAGCAATAGATGAAAGAGACCGAGGCAACTTATCAAAAACATGATATCAAGAATTCAATTTAGAAAATATTCCCTATTTTCATACTAGTCATAGGTAAAACAAATCTATAAGTATTAATTACTAAAGGATAAACCCAAGATCCCAATTTTCTAAGTTATAAAATAGGTCACTATTGTACTTTACACATATTGTATGATTTACACACAAGACAACATGTAGGGGAGAACTACATCAGTTTAAGGATATATTTGGAGTATTGGATATATATATATATATATATATATATATATATATATATATATATATATATATATATATATATATATATATATAATGCCATATGATAGTAAGGTATTTTATTTCATATCTACATCATGTGCCCACTAACCCATTTTTTCCAAGGTCACTATGAAGATGGAAAACTAGGGTTTTGGCATTTCATGAGGAACAATAGTCCATGACCGAGATTTGAATGCATTAGATTGAAGGTGAAGTCAAACCTAGAATAATATAGGTGGTCAAATATCTTTTCATTATGTATTCCATATAATACGCTTTTATTGAACCTAGACCATAACATCAATTCAACTACTTCAAGCTGACATTAATGTCTAGAATGCTTTAAGTGTCACATCCAAAATTTGACAACTATTCCAAAATATCCTTCGAGATCATTTTTTATTTGTTCCAAATTTAGCACTATATTTACACTAGAAATAACTATGTATATTATTACCTTGTCATTTATATGCATAAATTAGTTTTACTTTATATATTTATCTTTTACTCAACATAATAAATTTAGTGTATGCTTATATCTAAGTTTAACACTCAATTGGCTTGTTGTAGATCTAGTTATCACCCTTGTGCATTGTCATTTATATATTCTTAACACTTATATCACAAATGATATGATAATTCCCTTATCCAAATTTAGGGTTAGACATTTGGTGAACCCAATGTTTGAACATTAAACCCTAAGACAAATTAGTGTTTTCTAATTTCTAATTTATTATTTTACTTTGTTACAAATTTTAAATTTTTCATTTGGGAAGTAATGGAAAATATTAGTGAAAAAAACCAATTTCAAATGGAGGATAGAGAAGCATTTATTACTCATATCAATAATAAAAAGAGCTTAATGGATGCATTTTTTATGTTACAAGAGACGAAATAAGTAAATAGGATAAAATTAAGGCTATCTCACCTAGTGATGGAAAATCCTTAAAAGGTACTATAACTCATCCTACACCCATAAACCCACTTAAATCTAGTGGGGACATAGATTATGTGTTTAAACCTTTGTTTTCTAAAAATACTATTGCAACATCTATCATGGATTACCAATTATTTCAACACAAATACTAGTTTCAATGCCTATTACTACTCAAAACATGTTTTCATTCCCTTTGGTGATTACTAAAATTAATAATCTAAATCCCACTATGTATATAATTTAATCACTCCTTAAATTTATAAATAACTTTGAGGAAAAGGTTATGAAAATTTAACAAAAATCTTTAAAATCCCCTCATACTATAGATTTGCAAAATGTGTTGCATAACCTTCTTGCACTTGAGATCTCTTTGCACCCTTTTCCAACTAGATTTATGCACCTAAGTTCACATTTTAAGATGTCAAAGGTGATCCTAAACAACATATTTGAACCATTTATGTAGCATGCCTTTACTATACCTCTAATGATAAACTTTGACCAAATTGTTTTTAAGAAGCGTTAATAACTATGCTTTAAGATGGTTATATGATTTACTTTTCATATCAATGAAAGAGTTAAACCCTCTTTAAAATCAATGTTTAGCAATTTTTTCCATTAATATTTCCAAAAAGGTTTCCTACCCTCAAATTACCATAATCAAATAAGGAACCAATGAACCTATCAATGAATATGTCTTGAGATATCAGACAATGCAAGCTAAAATGACTAATTTAATGACAAATAAAGAGTTGAGACATATATTCAAGCAAATTTTGCTTTCTCCATTACATGAGTGCATTATTTTTAAAAGTTTAAATATTTAAATGACTTATGCCATGTTACATGGGATAATGAAATGAAGCTTATGTCATTGAATAAGCTCAAGTCTATAGTAAACACAATAGTTTCATCTAAATCTAATACCATGTTTATAAGCAAACCAAGTTATAAGTTAGAACCTCTTAATCCTATAAATTAAAAAACCACCATGGTTAACAAAGTTTTAGAACAATCTAATTGACTTGTCATATCCAATTAAACAAGGATATAATTTACAAATTTACATGAGTCCCCAACTTCACTACTCCCATGATTACTAGAGTGTCATCTTATATCTCTCCCTCATACTACCAAGATTAATATGAGTTGACCTCTACCGGAAGGTTATGATGTAAATTCTTATTATAATTATCATCAAGGACTAAGGTACTCTATAGGTAGATTTTTTTTATCTTGAATCACAAGGTCCAAGATCTTATCAATGACCTAAAGCTTACATTTGAGGATCCTTGAAAAGAATCAAGATCATAACCTAGGGATCACCATTAATATAAAATATTTTACAATCCTTTGTAAGACCACTCTAATAAGTAACCAAAAGTTCAAATGGTATATAACACACATCCATCTCCACCACATTATGGACACTCAATAGATGGGATTATTGGTGCTTACACATGACATATACCTGATATGGTTCATAGACACTATTAATTTCAATGGTAGTGATATTAAGGATGATGAATTTGATAATTATTTATTCATTTGATCATACATTTATAAACACCTTATACGTAGTGTTATTATTGATAATAGTGTAAGTGATAATTTTTACACCATGACATTACTTAAGCACTTGGGTTATACTCATAATGATTTACATCCTTATTCTATATCAATTAGATCACTCAATGGGACCTCTTATAAGGTTCTTTACAAATTGACCTACCTTTACAGGTTTTATTTGAATGTTTGATTACTAAATTTTTAGTGATACCTTCCATGAGAATCTTTGATATGTTATTGGTAAGACCTTGGATCCATACACTTTGAGTAGTACCTTATAAAATATATGGGTGTGTTAAATATATTCATGCCAATCAAGTACTTACAATTTTTAGAATTTTATATGAACATCCTCTTTAAAAATATAAAATTATACAAATATAGTTAATTACTAAGCTTATTCAGGCTCATTCACTACAAAAGGGTAAGCAATAATAAATCCCCTTTACTATATGGCTATTACATGAGAGACCATTACACAAGAGAAAAATTGTGGATTCTATAGAATCCCCATATATTATACACCATGTTTATATATTTAGAGTACCTACACATTTTCCTATTTTGGATATTCCCAAGAAAACATAAAACACTCAATAATGGGTTTTAAGAATCCCTACTCCTATTACTCCTACTATTTCTTCATGACCACTGATTCTTATTTTACATACATAGAGTATCATTGATACCACTATGATAGATATCTAACCTATACATGTTCCTTAGTAGTGTCATGAGATTATTACACCAAGTTCATAGTGAGGAAATATCTATGCCATTCATTGGATGGCTTCACAGGATGATATTTCCTTTTAAAACATTCTAAAATACTAAAAAAATCCAAAAGAAAACATTTTTGGAACCTACGTGTTCTATTGGATCCTTGGCATCTATGTGTTTATTACATGTTAATGGATGGTATATTTATTTACTCTTACATACACATATTTTCACACTTATACTTGAGTTTAATACACACACACACACACACACACACACACACACACACACACACACACACACACACACACACACACACACACACACACACACACACACACACACACACACACACACACACACACATGATCTAGTCCTATTTTAGATGTTGGGCCTTCTATCTACTCTTGTCATGTAGACATTGGGGGTATTTACTTCTTTGATCCTTATACACATAGGTTATGTGATTCAATGATCAATATACATTATCATGTTTTATCTTTCATATGTACTTACACATAAATTTATCCATTATTATATCTTATAAAGGGTATTTTATATGATATCGACTTGACATTTTTTTATAACACATCAGATCCATGGGATGCAATGACATCTTTATGTTGGTTACTTATTCTTTAATTTATGCACTTACTTTAGTGTCTTTACTTTCTATTGTATTCCTTGTTTAAACATTTAAATATGTTCTTCTGCTTACAGACTTGTGCCTATATATGCTTTCATTAGCATTTTCATATTTCATTGCTTGTTACATAGATATTTGAATGTGGCATCCTTTATTTTTTTGGAACTTGAGTCCCTTTGATTGTGTGATATTTTAACATGCCCCTTATTTGTGTTCTCCTTAGACCATTGCCTTTTAACTTATGTTTAAGTGCTCATGTGTGTGTGTGCTTGTTTTCTTGTTGAGATTTTACTATTAATATCTATACATTTGCATGATCCTTATCATGCATCTCAGGCCTTCATGTGATCATTTAGTTCTATGTGCTTCAATGTTAGGTCTCCCTAGATCTATTCCTTTTATATGATAAATGGTTACATTTAAACATTATATAGTTGTCTTATTTTTTTTAGGTGAGTTAACTACTAGTTCCTATATTTTTCTCACCTAAAGGGGGCAATATATTGGGGGAATGTCATATAAGCATGGTATCCACACTTGGCACATTTTTTAGATTTGTTGTGGGCATGTTTTGAAACCATGTTATTCACACTCATTTAGTATATGGTACTTATATTAATTTTTAGATTCAATGGGGGCATGCCATATAGTGATGGCTTTCACTCATTCACATTTTTTAGATTAATTTTGGGAATGCTTTATAATAATGTTATACAAACTTATTCACATTTGGCATAGTCCATAAATTTAGTGGGGGCATGCTTTGGAAGCATATTATACATAATTATTCACTATTCAATGTCTCAAGATTATAGTGGAGGCATGTTATGGAATTAGGTTCTCCACATTGGTACCTATATAAATTTTCATATTTTTACATATATAGTGTGGGAATAGCTTAGAAACATGTTATCCACACTTACACAAATTTTCAAATTGGAACAACCACATGGTTATATTACTCAGATTCACTATTGTGGAAGAATTTTATACAATAGTACCATTTTTATACATATCTTTACCATGAAACACATCTAAGATGAATATAATATGTAATGTGTAACTAATATTTAAAAATATGTAAATCAATTTTATATTCCATAACTCTTTTATGTACTATTATCACATCATCAACTTTTTGTATGGATACCTTATGAACTTTTACATACTTTATTGAGCCAACCTATTGCAATAGCTGGCTCACATTTTAGTATGGATGAAGTGATTAAATCACTAAATATTTCCAAGTTCTAGGTTGAAATTGATATTATCATCCAACCTCACTAGGTTATAAGTATCATTCGGTTGCATATTTGAGTTAATCTCAACTGCTAGGTGGCAACTCACTTTTACTTCAAGGTTGGGGCATGTGCCTTCATATATATCTCTCCCTCTCTCTCTCTATACACACACACACACATATGTATATATATATATATATATATGTATGTATGTGTATATATATGTATATATATATATAGACACACACACACACACACACACACACACACACACACACACACACACACACACACACACACACACACACACACACACACACAGACACACACACACACACTTAGATATATGTGCTTTAAATATTTATCTATATTTATCTTAATCTCATTTTCATAACCTTAAAATAATACATATTTTTCAAATCAACTTGTCAATAGGCAAGGTGATTAAATCGACACACAAGTGTAATCCTTAACCTTTATCTATAATTCAATCTATTTAATGTAATTTTAAATCATATTATATTAAATAATAATACACTATAACATTCTTGTGGTTGTATTTTAGTCACCATAAAATCATTCATGTTGGGCACACTTAAAGACAAGGTGTGTTTTATACACCCAGGTACACATTTATTTCATTAAAACTATAAATTTCATTACTAAATTAAAGGGGGAGGATATGTGTATGATATTAATGGATTATATAACACCTTAGTATTGTACACTTGGATAAATTATATCTTGGTTTTCCCTCTTAGTTATAAACATTTCCTACTTCTACAAGTCTCACATTTATTTTATCTTGTGTCCCTTAGCCTATATCTCTTAGTCTAATTAGAATTATGTTGATGGCTCAAGTCTTATATATTTCCAAAAAAATTTAAAATATAATTATCTTATAACTATATAAGTTTTGAGCATATACCTACTTTCCTTCTCATTGGACACTAATGTTTAGTGTAGACACTAGTGTTAACCCAATGCAAGTGTCCAGTACCCTAAATCTATCTATTTTGTAAATGAAACATATCCTAATAGTCATCTTAAGTGATTTAATTATCTAAATGTGTTTATATAAATATAATATCAACCTTCATTCACTTCTCACCTATGAACACCTAGTAAAATACCAAAGAGACTAAGGTAACTTATCAAAAATACTCTATCAAGCACTCATTTTAACAAAGATACCCTATTTACATAGTAATAATAGGTACAATACATCTAAAAGTTTTAATTACTAAATAATACACCTAAGATCCTTATTTTCCAAGTTATAAGCTAGGTCACTATTGTACTTGTTTTACACATATTACATGATTCACAAACAAGCCTGTTACACATAGGGGAGAACTAAATCAATATGAGGTCCTCTTAAGAGTATTAGATATGTAGGTAAGTCCCTATAATAGTGGGTTATTTTGAATTAACTAAACATCATGTGCCCACTAACCCATTTTTCCTAAGTTTACTATGAAGATGGAGACTAGGGTTAGTTATTTCATGAGGAGTGGCAATCCATCACCCAAATATGAATGTATTAGATCAAAGGCAAAATCAAACCAAAAAGTATTCAGGTGGTCATATCTCTTTTCAATAGGTATTCTATATATAAAATTTTCATAAAACCTAAATATTAGTGTCAACATAACCATCCCAAGATATTATTAGTGTCTAAATCACTAGAAGCATCAGATCCAAATTCTGACAACTATTCTAAAATCTCCTTCCAAATTTTTTTTTACTTTTTCTAGATTTAGAACTATGTTAACATCAAAAATATGCAAGTATATTACTTCTTTTTCATTTCTATGCATAACCTTGTTGTAATTTCTATATTTATCCTATAATCAACATAATAAATGTAGTGTATGCTTATATATAAGTTTAGTACCAATTGGCCTATTATAGATATGATTATCACCCTTGTGAATTATCATTTATATATTCTTAACCCTTATACCACAAATAATAGGATAATCCCATTATCCAAATTTAAGGTTAAATAATGTTATTAAAATAAATCATAGTCAATTCCTTTTCAAAATTATATGAGAAATGGCAAACAAACTTTTTGGATAAGTATTCAAAGGTAGAGATTAATCCTTTGGGTCAATGAGAGAACCATTCTAGGTATTGCCCCCTTACACTAGATGTAAAGAGCCTTAACATTTTTTCATTATTATATGAAACCTCAATGCATGCCATACAAAAGTATTTAATATGCTCCCTAGGATCATGCTTACCTTTGTACTTGTCAAATTTACGGATTTGGAAATGTTTTGGAAATGGTGTTGTCATATTGTTTACATCTTATGGATAAGGATAGATTTTCTCAAAATTGTATTTTGTCTTTGGAAAAGGTATTGTCTTATGTTCCTTTGATATTATCCTTATTTTTTTGAATCTTTAATGAAGTGTGGTGATATTTAATTGATTTATATTTAAGAGGTTAATGTGTTGTATGTTTGACCCATAAATAGGTTTAAATTGGTGTTGGCTTGTGAAAATGAATATTGATTATGGGGTGGATTGTTGATAAATAGATTGGAAGTGTATTGAAAGGTGGATTTTTATATCTTTATTATAAAATATGTTTGGGTTTATTGGGTTTTTATTTGTCAACATATTTGAATTAGTGGTGTTTTTCAAAATATTTTGATTTGTTGGATTTGGAAATGACTTTGGTTGGTTTGAGTTGTAAGAGGATTTGGGATGGTTTGATCTAGGGATGGATTGTTAACTGTGTTTTGGTCCAATTTTAGGCTCAAAAAATTATGTGAACCAAATTTTTTATTTGCATGAGTGTTGGGGTTAGAATATTGATGTTGATTAAAATTTGATTTGGTATTGACGAATGGGCTTAGATTCATGGATGTTTGATTTTGATATGTGGATCTAAACCTAAAAAAGGATTTGGATTATTGAAACTTTAAAATTTATTTTAGTAATTCCTAAAAGTATTTTTTGATGTTCATTGGTGGGTAATCTTGAATAAGCATTGAAGTTTGATTTCTAAGTTTATTGATTGTAGATAGGTGAACTAAAATGATTATTTAAGTTCATATTTTTATTTAGATTTGTATAGTTCATTTTTAAACTATGAAAGTTTGGATTTTGATTAATTATAAAATTTGAATAAGTATTCAAGTTTGTGTTAAATTGATTGTTGATTGGTAAAATTGAAAAACATTCAAGTTTAGATTCGATTGCTTGTTAGTTAGTAAACTCGAATAACTATTTAGTTTTAGACTAGATTTATTAATGATGGGTAAACTTTAATAATAATTCAAGTTTGGATTCAATTGATTTATTATTCATGAGTTTTAATGGACATTAGTTATAATATTTGGATTATTTTGATTGTTGATAGGTGAATAGGAATGAGCATTCAATCTCAGATTTGGATTAATTAATGAGAGTGAGTTTGATTTAACAGTAAAACCTAGATTTGTTTTGGAACTTTGGTGAACCAAATGATTATTTTTTGTATTATCTTAGATTTTTTAAATCTCTTCGTTTATTTTATGGGTATGAACCTCCATATAAAACCGATGGCTTACTTGGGATTAGTCCTTACAGAGGATAAATTTTCAGTTATCATGGGAGACTTGGAGATTTGAATTGGATGAACCAATGCCAACCTTGATAGATTATAAAGAGACTTTTAATGTAGATTTATCTTGGATGAGTGATGAAGAATTTTTTCTAGCAAGTACATGGTGTATGTTTTGAACATCAAAATCACATGGAATTTTTTCCCCTAGACTAAAGATTTGGAGTAAAAATTCATTATTGTTGGATATGATGCATTGATCAAATGGGGAAGAAGGTAAGATGGAATTATGGGTACCTTCATCTTTATAAGTTCCTTATTATTGTTATTCATCGTGTATTTCAACATGGTGTCCTTGATTTTCTTGATTTCCAAAATGAAATGGGTCATTGCTAAAAGGATCATCTCTCAATCTAGGATTGTTCAACATAGAAATGTGCCTTATGATAGGTGAAATTTATAAAAGAAAGGATTTTGACTAAATAAAATAGTAAAATGATATATAATTGAATCTAAGAAAGTGAAAGACCAAAATGACTAAAAGTTGATTGATAACAAGGTACTTTGAGTTTTGACTTTATAACTAAATTTGTGATTTTTTAAGATTTTAGATTATGTATTGTTTTATTGGTTTCAATACAAAAAATATTTTTGGTTTAAATTAAAATATTTTAGCATGTGATATTTAGCACAAGATATTTCAAAATTTATAAAACAAACAAGTCCTACTCTAAACACATATGGATTGTAGAAAAGGGGATAAAACTAGGCTAAGTGACTTGAATAACTCATTATATTTCTATGTAATTTTTTTTTCATTATATTAGTTGTGGCCTAACATTTCAAGGAACTAATGATGGATTATAATGTTATTCCTTTGCCCACTAAGCCCAGTTTCAATGGTGCATGGAAAGTGTAACATTTTTATTTTCTTTGACTAATTAATCAATTAATTTATAGATTATGTGGTTAATGATTGGTTAATTTATTATGTTAAATGTTTGGCTTAGTAATATGTTTATTATGGATAGTAATAATTACTTATAATCATGATCATAATGTACCATAATAGAATATGAACAACTAACAACAAGTTAACAATATTTTATTATGATTATTTCATGATATGATCTAACTACTATTTATTGTACTGATGTGGATGCAAGATGAAATCCACCCTCCTGAATAAGGATGAGGGAGGTTATCATTAGATAGGATGGATCAAATGGAGATGAGTGAAGGATGAGAGAATGAAGTTGAAACCCTATATACACCACTTAGTTTAGCTTTATGCATGTGTTTGTGATTAACTAAAAATTATTGTTTATAACATGCATTATATTACTTACATGTTTTCTTGATTTTTAATGATTTATTATCATTCATGCATATTGCTTTAACCCTTTTTGAAGTGTGATTACATATTTATAATGTTTTGTTGCATTATAATTTGCATATTTAATTGTCAAAAGTTTTAAATTGATGTCTATTTATGATCTTTTTACAATGTGAAGTCAAATATTATAATTATGGTGTAATAATATCTCTATTTTATTTTGTTGTCTTAACACTTATTAAAATTAAGACATTTATTACCTAGTTTGAATACCATGTTTGGCACATTATTCAAAGGTAATTAAAATGTTGATGTTTATAGGTGGCATGATGATGTTTTAAATAGATAACAAGTCTTAAATCTTCATTATGTTTTAATCAAGGTGACTAATGTACACACACATACGCACGCGCGCGCGCGCGCACACACACACACACACACACACACACACACACACACACACACACACAACATTTTGTAGAGGCCAAATGCTATTAAAAATAAAAAACTGGTAAATAGTGATGCACTAATAGGAGGTGGACTGGTAGAGGGTGATTCACCTCCGTAAAAAGATTAACAAATTTTTTTG